>JAMQGT020004848.1:0-109043 GCA_024447675.2 Pterophyllum scalare | reverse complement strand
ACATTTAGCCTTCTAAAGTAGAACGTATAAGAAGTAAAGAAGGCCAAGGCTTACTGCTAAGATGATAATCTGAAGAACTATAATTGTTCTCCGTGTCAGTACGACACAGGGTTGGTTGACACACTCCTGACCTCTTTGTGCTTTCAAACTGGGAGCTGTGAGCTCACCTCTCAGGCTGAGGGCCGCCTGCAGTCCCTCGGGGACTCCAGCAAACTAATGGAGGCGCGAGAAAGGGAGTGGTCAAGTCTCGCTGTGCACCCCTGCGGCCATTCTCATTTCATGCTCTTTGGCCCTCTTTACTCTAGCCTTGGAGTTAAATGTCAGTCAGGAGCATTGGAAGGCCTGGCGCAGAGGGAGAGAGGGTCCCACCTCGGAGATAGGTCGACCCCGCTATTTGAAAGTGCCACGGAAAATAGAGAGGGGAAGGACAGTTTAGACAGTAAGACCTTCGCTGCCTTAGTGACAGGACGGAGTGATCTTGAAAGGCAAGCAGCTGTGCTTTCTAAGAGCCAGGGCCGCTGCCCCGTGGAGCTCTAAAGAGCAGTTCGACAATGCCTGTCTCAGCACATAAATTATTTGTGTGTGTTAAAGTGTGGTTACATCCACGGATGTATGCAAGCAGTCACTGTATATGTGAGTAAATTCTTCATTTCGACTCTTAATATCCAGTTTTACTCCATAGTTTTAGCGCAGCGCTGTTTTTCCATGACATCTGTCGACGAACCTTCACCTGATTTTCCCTAACCTTGTCGACATATCTCAGTGTGTTTGTATGTGGCAGTGACAGATTGTTCTATTCTCATGCAGCATTGAGCAGGTTATGACCTTGTCCTCTTCATCCGATGCCTCTCCATCTTCAGTCTCCACCTACTTGCATCTAAACCCCACATTGATTCCTGCATTCATCTGCCTTAGTTCTCTCTGAAAACCTCTCTTGGAAATCACTCCACTGTATATTAACAAAGGTCCAAAGATAGAGGACCCTGATTGTTGTCAAGGTATTTTTTCCCCCTTCCTTCTCAATTAAAATGCATTCAGACATATAAGCCTCGCTGATCCCCTCCTTCTTTCTCCAACTCTCAGAGGTGAGACAGACTGAAGGGTCTGACCGTTGGCCAAGGTTAACCGAGCCTTAAACTGTGTTTGAGCTCTGCACTGCACGTGCACCACCACAAAGATCAAACACCATCTCCACACTCTCGCTGACAACTCTCAGCGAACAAAACTCTCTTGTCTCTCCTTTCTTTGCCCCATCCACCATGTATCCAGCGTACAGCAGACCCGATCTTGCTGCAAGCCCAGTGGGAAATTTCCCAGTGTGAACCAGTATAAACTTTCCCACATTCATCAAACATTTCTACCCTGAATATCTGAGCGTGGCAATTGATTAACCTGCTTGCTGTTTCGACATTCTGTTTTCATTTAGAGGGAGTAGTTAGAACCTAAAGTATATTGCAACTTATTAAGATAATCATACAATTTTATGATTTCTGTTTTGACATTTTCTTATCGTTTTTGTCATCGTTTGAAATTCCTGCCATCGGCTCATCTTTAACAAGTGAAGCTCATCAAAGAGCTTCATGGTTGTATTCCAGATTCCACGGCATTACATTTCACTGGCCCTCCCTCTAGCTGCGCTTACATTGCTAGAAGTAAACCACTACAGGCTGAGCCCTGGGATACAACAATGATCAGTAGACCGTGAGCACCACTCTGTGGCACAAAGTGGCACGACTCAGTGTGCTTGGTTTGTGCTCTGCCATGCAGCCAATAGATAGCATGGAAAGGGCTGCCCTGACACTTCAGTGACATTTTTTGGCAAAAATGGGAACACGACATGAAGAAAATGACAAATGGCAGTCGTGTGACAAACTGTAAGCAGTAACATGTAGAAGCCATCCATTAGTACAAATCCTCTAGTTATTAATGTGCATATTTTCCATCTCATCTCATTAGTAGAGCTAGCAATCAGTTGTCATTCGTGACAGAGAGGTTTTACGCAGCCTTGTGAAGCCAAATTTTCAAGCTCAAATTGAACATGGCCATTAAATGAGACAGCTGCTTGGGTGATTCTATGAGAGAACGAATGTAGGCTGTCAAGAAATACCGAGACACTCCAAAACAGACCAGCTCTGATTGCACTGTGAGGCCTATCCTGCCCTGACAAGTCTGCCATTGCTTGGCAGATCATTGTTCCTTCTGTGACTTTATCATAGCCTTAGGGAACGTATTCCACTCCTTCCCCTCCTCTACACACACCCACACACCTCATCCTAGCACAAACACACAAAGCAAGCACTTTGCACTTCTTATATGGGTGTGGTTTCTGCTGTGCAAGCAAGAGCACAAGGGAGCAGGCATAATGACAGCCAGTGTAAATATGAATCCTTGACACTTGAGGCCTTTCTTTGATAACCGATTAAATACAGTTGGTGATGAGGTAAGCTGCACAAAGCTTGAAAGAAACAGCCAACAATGTGTAATGAACTCCTTATCTCAATATTTTAATGCATGCCTCTGCATTCACGAACGCACTGCAAGCTTGTGAGCTGACCCAGATCACTCACAGAATGTAGATCATTCTGTCAGTCAGATCAATTATTCATAAAAAGTTGATATGGCATGCTTGCTTTGCCTTGATACGCTCAAGACATAATCTAGATGGCTGCACTTTAATGGAGGGGATAATGTGCAGCACTAAGTGGCACTAAGCAAAAGCCATAGTCAGCAGTTGAAATCAGGTTTAAATTGAAGTCATGCTTCCCCTTTCGTCTTCTGTCCAACCTTTAATTTTCCTGTCACACAAGTAAGTGGTAGTAGATGAATGGTAAACAGGAGCAAAGGGGAACATCTAGGTGTAGCGTATGGAACTAAGCAAGGTTTCAGCATGCCCAACAGGGGGCTCTATGCTTCCATTTAAGCTGTAAATGGCTCGAACTACTTTGTAATTACAAAGCAGAAGTTAAATGTAAAAGTTAAGCATTACATTTACACATAGGTTGTTTTTTTTAAATTAAAATATTGAAAGTCACCACTAATGGTTTTAAAATCACGATTCTTGCTTACTCTAAAAGAGCTTTCATGAATACGATTATTTACTGGCGTTTGAGATCAAATGAGGAAAAATAACAGGTTCTGCTTTAAACATACCAGTTAAAGCTGATCCTTGATGCCAAAATGGCCAGAAGTGATTGTAAACACACACCGCCTGGCTTGAAACATAAACCGCCTCTGCTATGAAAACACTTCGCTGGCATAAAACATTTATGGAAAAAATAAAGAGCAGAGTTAGTCTGGCTATTGTCCATACCATTAGCTTTTGACTTAACTGATTACAAGATGAGTTGCAGCAGAGATGTGTAAGGTTTGCCAGGTTGGTTTTCTGTTCAAAACACTGCACACATGCTGAACTCTAGGTGAGTACACTAAATGATAAACTGCAAGCATGGCTAAATGTTACAGGTTGTATTTTCAGAGTAAGAGCTTTCCTGACCATGTTTAAAAGAGGAAAACAGGTATGCAGAAGTATACTAACCTTAACAATAAGTAAGAAAAAGGGTAAGAATCTATCTATATAGCACCAAATCACAACAACAGTTGCCTCAAGGCACTTTATATAGTAAGGTAAAGACCCTATAATATTGGAGAGAAAACCCCAACAATCAAACGACCCCCTTTGAGCAAACACTTGGTGACAGTGGGAAGGAAAAGCTCCTTTTTAACAGGAAGAAACTTCCAGCAGAGCCAGGCCAAGGAAGGGATGGCCATCTGCTACAACCGTTAGGGGTGAGCAGAGCAAAAGATACAGTGAAGAAGAGAGCCAGAGATTAATAATAACTAATGATTAAATGAAAAGCAGTGTATAAACGCACAGAGAGTGAGAAGAGGTGAGTGAAGAAGAAAATGTCATGTATATCCATGACACTGCGAGGAAAAAGCTACAGAGCGTGTCAATGCATTTTCTCAGACACCCCCCGTCTGAGCTTGGTGTTGTGCTCCAGCACCAAGGAGTCTGTTTAAAAGGCTATTTCATTTAACCAGGTACTGAATCTTTGATTCAGATGTTCTTTGTGTGAACAGCACAGATGTCAACAAGTAGAAGAACTGAGGCAAATATCTGTGAATAAAGCTTTAAAACTGTGATTAAAGATCTATAACAATCTAGAAATCAGTGGAAATGTAGTCTTTCATTAACTGAAATGGAAGTTACTTTTTATTTACCTCATGGTAATATAAAATATAGAGCGCGTTATTACTTTGTTTATATAATAGCACCCATCAACATTCCTAATCTGTCTCCTAATTCCTAATATTAATTTATGAGTCGGCGTGCAACAACACTTGCAAAATCAGCATGAGTTACAGTCTGGTTGACTTTAACTTTGAACTGAAATCGAAACACGCCCATCCTCTTGTTGACAGATGACATGGCTAATTCCTGGCGCAAGGGGGCGCTGTTACACTGAATGATTGCCTACCCTGACTGAGTCTAGGTTCAAGGCATTAACGCGATTGTAGTGTGTGTGTATCCAGTGAAAATTACCCGGAGACGGACGGAGGCAGTTTATAACCGTACCAATGTCTGTGGCCTATAAATATATTATATTAACCGGGGCGGAATCATCTCGCGGACACAACAGTATATCGAAAATGAGGGAATAATCCGAGGAGACGCACGGCGAGGCTCGTCTGTAGCTACGGTTTTGTTGAACTGCGAGTGGGATCACAGCTGCTGGCTACGAAAATGTCGAGAAAAATAGAGAGCAAGCAAGGTAAGTCCTGCCCGGCTACACTTAACACTACACCGCTCCACCTCGGGATACTGGATAACGGTCTCCCTCACACAGGGCGCGGATGGATCAAATTGTGGGGGTCTGTTAAGAAACACATAACGCCAGAAAAAAAGAAGAAAAAAAAACGGGGCTCCAGACAAGGCTGGATGAGTGTGTTGGGTGTAAATGGTGGTTTAATTGGGCCTCATGGATTGTTCTTTTCTCAGCTATCCACTTAAAATAAAGCGTCAGCTAGCCGGGAGTAGCTAATGATATTTTCACAAGCAAAATAAATAGCTGGTGTGTCCCGTTTGAACCAAACGCTGACTTATTAAGATGGCTGTTTTAACTGACCACTTAGTTAAAATAATACGGTCGCTTGTACTCAAAACAGTTTAGCGAGCTAGTCCAGGAGAATAGCATTTAAACGGGCTGTCTTTCTCTGGTTTACTACACCGGCATTTCACCGTTCACTCGCGGCACAGGGGTCGTAAATACGCCACGGTTTGATTGTTTGCGAGCGTTGCTCACGTCTGGGAACAAATCTCGGAATTTCACTCAAGAGGAGACACGTGTGTTACGCGTTTTTTAAGACGCGTAAATGAATGAGTATGCGGTGTGAGATTTTTATCCCCCCCCCTCCTGCCTCCTAGTTGGCCGTTCGCTAACATTTAAGGATGGTTCTATGAGGGTAGCTAGCAGCAGCAACGGCTCAAGGTTAGCTTTTGCTGGCTAAGGCTAGCTGCCTTGTTACCTTGGACACTGGAGTGGGATTGCGTTCACGCGCGGAACTGCTGGTTGTGTATTTGCGTTGATTTTCGGTATTGCGCACGTGGCTTTTTTTTTCGTTACTTTGACCCGTATTTTTTGTCAACTTGTGTCGCTCACTTTACGTGCAGCAAGACCAACAAATAAAACGCTGCAGAGCACAATCACTGCGGGAGGAAACGCGGTGGTCTTGGGGGGTATGGATGGCTTTTTGGAAGGAAACTTTATAGCCGTCAGCTACACTTGCATCCCATTCCAGCAGCTGTCTCCTTGCTTCGCTCCACATAGTGTCCTGTCCGGTGTTGCCTGCAGTAAATGGGCGCACACACAAATACACACACGCATTCAGAGCCCCTAGTAACAGGAGGGGAGGGAGTGCATCCACCACTAGCTCAGTCATTCTTCACAGGCGTAAAAGTTTCCGATTCCTTTCGTGTCTTGCGGACAGATGACTACATATGGTCACAACTAAATGAAAAGTCAGAGGCAGTGCAGTTTTTGAGGAGACTCTGCTTCACTGATAACTTAAAAGCAAGTAAAGGCTACAGTGAACCAAATCCACTACTTCTCTCCTGCTTCCATTCTTCCTAGTTGTGTTTACTGGGTCACTTGTTCATCTGTTATCATGTGCCCATTGATCTCAAATATATCCCCAAGGACACACTATGCTGGTTGCTAGTGTAATGGAAATAGGGGGAGTGCAAGACTTGGGACTAAAACAGAAAATCTGTAGCAGGCAGAGCTTAAGTGTAGCTTGCCTTTTCCCCAGAGAGGGAAAGTGTGAAAGGACTCTATGGAGGCTTCAACTGTGGAGACTCCATAGAAGCAGGAAGACGGTTTTTGTCACTGACAGACCAGTGCCTTGAGGAGTAAACACATGGACACCAGATTCACTAGCTGCATTGACATACTCCCTGATCACCACGGATGGTGTCCTCCTGTCACTAACTTGGCTCCGCTTGGGAAGTAAAAACAAACCCAATGTGTGGTGGAGCCCAGTCATGTCACCTTTGATGAAATCAAATGGGTGGTTCCTGCATCTGCTTCAGCACTGAACCCCATTCTCTGCATACGCGCCCACATGACTTCATCACTCAGGCAGCCTAAACTGAAATCCATAAACAGATTCAGTGTCTTGTGGCGTTTCCCAAAAACTTAACAGCAGCCAGACAGCCAAACTTCTTAATGCTTTTCTCAGAAAAAAACAAAACAAAACAAAAAACACATGAACTGGGTGGAGAAGACTAAAAGCTCGGGGCTGTGTGTTTATGCTTTGTATACTAAAATAGAAAGAAGCTCAAACCTGAAGATGCTGTAAGGTAGCCTGCCTTAATGATGCTACATGATGTGGGCTGAATAATTAGTTTTCTGGCTTTCAGTCATTCGGAAATTTCATTTTTCTGAGTGTTGCTAAATGAGCTCGTGATTAGTAATATAAATAGGTTTGGGTGTGCTCATGTTGATCAAAAATGAAGAATACTTCCCTCTTCTTATCACTTGTGCATCACATATTGTGGAAGGGAATTATTTTTGGCCAGGTTGACAGTGCTGCATTGGGACTTGCAGACTCTGCTCAGAAGCTTTCTAATCCTGCATCATTTTATGTAGGTTTACTACAACTAGTAACATTGCTTATTCAGTATTGTGTACCATATGTTTATTTGTTGGATGTAATACTTTAAATGACCTACTTAGAGTTCGTAGAATGACTCTACTGTTGCAGTTACTTTTAGAAGTGAAAAAGCGCAACATTCCTTAAACAGGATTTATTGTTGCCACGATGGTTAAATTTTTGCGAAAGTGATACAAAATTTTAGGAAAGAAAACACATTTAACTTCACCTTGCAGAATAAGTCCACTTTCCAGGAAGGCATTTCTGTATCAAAACAGAGATGCACTGTCTGGGATGACTTTTCTTTCGTCTGATTTTCTTTCCTTCCTCGTTTTGGGCATGTGTCCACTTGAAGTCTTGATTCACACAAACCACTGTATGACATAACAACCATTTAAAACTTCTCTTTGTTGCCAGAATATGTGCACTGTGTACACTTTAAGGGTTGTTATTCTGCACATATGTAGAAGGTTTAAATCTCAGGGTTTCAGTGGTGGGGTTTTTTTTTTTCTCTCATAATAGCAGTCATAATAATAACAACTAGTTTTCATGTACTGTCTTACTAAGAGTACAAACAAAGGAGATGTGTGAGACGGTGGAGCTTGTATTTATCTTTTAGTTATATGTTGATAACAATACAACTTTGCTATTAGCAGGGAAAACCACTGTTACCTAAAACACTGTAAGTGCTCTGGGTTGGGTTATTCTAGTCACTCGGCCAATGTTAGTGCAAAGTTTTGTAATGTGTGTGTGTCGGTTAGCTGTGCTTGTTTCTCTCTGTTAACATTAGCCTGTAAGTGATATGATACAAAGTACTGACAGAGATCATTCTTGACATGATTAACATTTATTTCAAAAATGCTTGCAGGCCTTTGTGAATCAAATAAAAATTGCAGCTTGCAGGAGACATGAACTATTATTCCTTCATGAATACTTTTTCTCCTCCCCCCATTAAGCATGGATGTTGTGCACAGATTGGCCACTTCACAGCACAAAACACACATTTAAACACATCAGAACACCTGCTTTAAAAAAAAAAAAAAAAGAAGCTTATTATCACTAATAACTGTGATTTTCACAGTTGCAGTATTTGTCTGTCCCGTGTTCCGTCATGGAGACTGGGGTTGTGACACAACACATTTTGGCACGTCAGTGTTAGTAACAAAGTCGTGGGAGTAGCAGCGCAGTGTTTTATAATTAGCTCGTGGACTCTCCTGTTACTGGACAGTCAATGGTAGTAGCCAGCCACAGTGGTGGAACGGATCCAACAGTTCCTTATTTTAGACTCCCTACCCCCCCCCACCCCCACATAGTGCGGCAGTGCGCATCTGTTTTACCCTTTGAAGGGGTTTCAGCTGCAGTGTTTACTGTCGGGCATTACTAGAGTTAAAACTAAAGTGTGTGAAACTTTGATGTCCTTGTGTTTGCTAAGTTGTTGCTGCATTGCTTCAGTCTTAAAATATCTTATTTTTCTAATGTCCATAAATGCCAAGCTGCGCATGCCTCGGTCACCAAAACTCTGAGCAAGAGCTAAAGTAGTCCTGATTACAAAAGGGTTCCCCAGATAATTAGGTCTGCCCACATTGCTGATGAGTGATCCTGCTGTTGCACAGGGCAAGCTATGAGTGTTGGTTTGTCATGCTGCAATTTTGAGGTTTGATGGCAGCAAGCATTTCACCCTCCCTCTACCACAGAATGAGAGGCTTGCTGTTCCCATATAGGTTTAGCTGTGTTGTAATTAGATTTTTGTGTGTGTGTGTGTGTGTGTGTGTGTGTTTATGCTGTGTATGGGAATGCAAAAAGAGGGAGGGAAAAGAGCTTGAGAAGAGAAAGAAAGAGGGTGGACAAAAAGAAATCAAGTCTGTGCACAGAGAGCAAATCAGATAGAGAAATGGATGGATTACATGTTGCGTAATGACTGGACCGAGGCAATCGATGAGAAGTGAAAGAAAGTCGGAGTCT
The DNA here is from genome assembly GCA_024447675.2 of Pterophyllum scalare. Taxonomy (NCBI): domain Eukaryota; kingdom Metazoa; phylum Chordata; class Actinopteri; order Cichliformes; family Cichlidae; genus Pterophyllum; species Pterophyllum scalare. The sequence continues at coordinate 99,929 of JAMQGT020004848.1, read as the reverse complement.
TTGTAACAACAACATTTTTAAGGCACCTTCGGCATCTTCATCACCTTCCAAGGAGCGAAAGACAGCATTTGAGATGGTTTTCAGAGGTCTCACATGTCATTCAGTGCAGCAGTACATCACTGGCAGGTCATATTCTCTGTCTCTCTTCTTCCATCTGTGCTTCTGAGACATTTTTCTCACAGGGATACAGAGAAGATGCTCCTCCTGAGTTCTCTGCTGTGTGTTGGCCTACATGGCAGAGAGCAGGTCATTTATTCCCGCAGGTGGCCGGCTCATTTCCTTAAGACTCTTGAGTGCATTCCCTCTCCAGATAACTGTGGGTTGGACCCTCTCCAGGACCAGTGACCACACCTGGGACGGCTTCACGCAGACGTCCTGTCCAGGATTTTATGATTCAAGATTTACAAGAATATTAATTTAATAAACAACTGAGTTGGGAAAGGCACAATGCTTCTCAATTCCTCTTGACCTCTGTCAGTGCTATTTGTGGATCTTCCTCTGAAGTCCTTTATAATGTGACTGAGTCAAGTGAGAATGATCATGAGGGCAAGTTAGCTTATGACTAACTCTCAGCAGTGCTTTGTGAGATAGCTCTAAAAAAAAATGCTAGTGTGATCTACGGCACAGTATACAAAAAGTGTAAGCATCCGTATCACCTGGAGTAGTTGCTGTGTGGACTGTTGGATGGGCAATATAAGCTGGAGGAGCCAGGCCTCCTCAGAGGACACAGACTCCTCTCTGCAGGGGGATCTAGATGAAGATACAGGTAAAGACACCACACTTTTCCCGGTGCATGCTGGTGGGAAAGTAAGATCGATGCTATGTTTGCGTCACTGGAGAAATAACAATGTTGGTTATTTCAGCTTATAATAACTTCAGATACCCAGTGGAGAAATTAGACATGGACATTTGTTTTAACAGTATTTAACAGTATTACTGGAAATGTGAAACAACATTTTTCTATTTTAATTGTATGGTTGCAGAAGTTCAATCGTATGTGCTCATTCTATGGTTCCTGTTAAATAGATGCATACATGGCATTGCTTTTTGTGACAATTCTTTGTCTGAGGCTGCGGTTGCAAGCTTAGGAGCCTTTATGTAAAATAGGCACACTGGTGGAATAAAATGCAGGGGACATTCCTCTCTGTGCTTTTTGTGTCGTGTGGCTTTATGATAGGTGCTCATTTGCTTTGCTGAAGCCTTGGGTGGACCCGGTTCGAGGAGGCTGCTCCACGGGGCCACAACCTTCAATCACAGGCTTCCTCTTTGCCTTATTACCCCCAAAATTTGTAGACAGAAGCCATAGCTGCTCTAATCCTGGCTCATCAGGTTAGGATCTGATACTGTGCCTAAATGCTTTGGTCTTAATCCCTTTACACAATACAGAAAATGTGTGCTGTGGAGCTGTAATCTTGGTATTTTAACTCCAAGCTGCCTGCCTTCCTTTGCCATGATAGCTGAGCGTGTTTGCTGACCCACATGTTGGGGTTAACCTTTGCTTGATTTATTAATATTGAAAGTTTGTTTGTTTGTTTGTTTTTTTGCTTGTCTCCTGCTAAAGCTGCGTGAACAGATCCACCCTGATGAGCTGGTAGAACATAGAGCCTCCATAATTAAGGTAGCAGAGTCTATCACTGTGTAATTACACAGTGCCGAGTGCCATAACACCTTGTTTTGAAAACACACAGTCTGTGGTGTGCTCAGCCTAATAAATCTATGTATTTCAACCCAGCAGGCAGCAAGAGTCAGTGTTCACTCTGTGTATTTTGTCTGTGTACCCTGACCTGCCCAGTCCCTGTAGTCATGATGGTCCTCTGTAGAGACTGTAGAGTGAGTAATGTGTTTCAAGCAGATGCAGTGATGTCTCTGTACAGCCACAAATAGTTGGTCATTTATTAACACAGTTGAATTAACAATAGAGACTTTAATTTCAAAATAAAGCATATTCCTGTATCCTATTGTTTATGATGTTTTTGGATTTCACTTTACAGTCTCTGCAAGAGAAACTTTCAGAACCTTTTTTTTTTTTTTAAATCTAAGATGCATTGATGTTAAATAATTATGCTTTCTTCAGTGTGACTTTGTCATTATGCATACTGCCTAATGCCTAAATTGCTCCTCTGAATGCAAATCCTCGATTACAAGAGGAAGATACAACTTAAACCTTTTTCACATATGTACCGTAGCCCTTAACCTTTCTAGACATTTCCCGATAGAGGTCCACACGAGAACACACAAATGTCCACCGTAATCAGAATGATCACATTATATTAAACAGTCTGCTGCCGGATGCTGCCGGAACCTGCAGCATCCTCGTCAGAATCACTGGTGTTTATGGTGAGATTGTAGAAGTAAAAGTGGTGCAACTGAGAACCACTACTGAAAGTCCAAATGTGTCCAGTGATGCGCTCTTTCAGTTCTAGTTTTGCAGTGAGTTATGGTAGTGGTCATTTTCATTGTAACACTTCGATATTATGCAGATTCGATTGAAAGCACGTAGGATATTGCATGTTTTTTGTAGTGCACTCCAGGACTATGTTACATGTGCTACAGATACAGTGCTGACCATTGCAAGGATGAAGAAAAGAAAAATCTGTCTGTGTTGAGTTTTCTATTGAAGAGAAGTGAGCACCAGGAGGAGAGGACAAAGCGAGTGGCACTGGTGTGCCTGAAAGCAGCAATCTCAAAGGTGGAAAATGTGGAGAGCTAGTATAAAAAAAAAGAAAAGGGAAAAAAAAGGCGGGGGGGGGGTCTGTCAAGCTGGGCCTGTGTGTGTGTGTGTGTGTGTGTGTGCCCGCCTATGTTCAGTGTGTCAAATCATGTAGACCCCAGGGTGGCATGGCTGGGTCAGGGAGCTGGCATACAATGAAGGGGATGTCCCACAGTTGCTGCCAGTTTCCGACACCAGTCTAAATCGGGAATGGTGAGAGAGAAGTTGATGTTGCTTGCAAACAAGTCAGCCTTGTTGTCAAGGTATGTGTGTGTGTGTGTGTGTGTGTGTGTGTGTGTGTGTGTGTTTAGGTATAAATGACTGTGACTTCTTGGTTTGATATCTTTATATTAAGCCCAAACTGTTGATAAAATGTATACAGACACGCACAACGTTGACTTCGACAGTGACTAAATGAGCTTGTAGCCCTGTGGGCAGAATGCAGACTCTTTGTTTGTTTGTGTCAGCCTTCACTGACCCACTTCCACTTGGATGTTCATCCTTATACAACCTGAATGCGTGAATGTGCTTTTAAAATAGCAGTAAAACAATGAAAGGTTTATGAAGTTCAGAGGAAATTAATTACATAATCTATGAACTTTGGCCTGAGGAGACTTTGTTCATTTCTCATTTGACCTTTTTCTCTTCATATAGCTTAGATCCCACAATAAATAATGACTTACATGCATTTCAATTAATTGTACTCCTAAATTCTGAGCTGAGAGTGCTGACTCAGACGTTTGTTATTGTTATGTTGTTCACTTACAGCTGGATCTCAAAGATTTGGATATCATGTTGCAAAAGTCTCATCATCTAAAATGCTTGTAGACTTGTCCTTACTGATTCTGTCTTTGGAAGCGTTCAGACTAATGCACATGCAAAATTAGACTTTTTCATTATTAAAAAACATAGAAGTCGGGAAACTTGAATAAAATGAACAGATAATGTTATAGTATCACGTGTTTTAAAGGGCCTGCCATACTGTTTTTGGGAATGCAGACGTGCTGTCTGCTGCGCTGTCAGTGTCTGCATGCTGAGCAACAACAGACGACAAAAATATCAGTACATCAGTAAATCCCTGGAAGGTGATGTGTAGTTACGTATAGACAACTTTTCTCATTCATCTGTCACAGCTTTTTTCTTGTTTTTGTTTTTGTTTTTTTTTACCAGTGGGATGTTAGCTAAGTGGACAGACATCAGCTGAGGTACAGATAACAAAAAACGGGAGGTTAATCGGCTATTGTTTTGTCTTTTCTGTTAGTTTTTTTGTTTTTTAAACTAAACAGTTGTAGCTTTTGTAAGGGGGGGGGCTTCACAATGTCACTTCATTTTATTGGAGCTTATATACTACATACTCGGGGTGATAGATTGCTGTTTTTCACAACTAATATAAATTTAGAGATGAAAGAGAATTGTAGCACAAAGTTTAAATCCACAGTTCAGATTGGGGCATGTTCATTGTTCAGTCTTGAGTGCGTTATCACTGATTAATAAGTAGTTACAAAGTTACATTTCATTTTCTTGATTGATTGAAATCTGTCTAGTATGGTTTAGGCGACCGCTGCCTAATTATAAGTGCCTGTGTGAGGGCGAGTTTTGTCTTTGTAAAGGACGCATCTGTCACCCAAGTCTATTTTTAAGAAGCTGCATTTGGACGTTTTCACAAAGAGTTTGGTTTGGCTCAGTGCATTTGATCTGTAACATTAGATATATTATGTGGTGTCTCTTTCAGTCTCATCCAATGCTGTGTTTGTGCACAAAGTGTCAAGTGGATGACAAGTAGCTCGCTGTACAGACAAGATCGGCTTTGTACGGCACTCTAACATGGAGAGCGTGGTACCACTCCTTGCTGCTGAGGCCATTTACTGTTGCTTGTGCTTCTCTGCCTCTCTGTATCTGTATCTGTCTTGTACTCAGCAGTGAAGTGATCGGTTCTCTTGTGGCTGTTTGTCTGTGTGTAGGATCAGTCTCCTATCTCAAGTGCTTTATAGTGCCTGTTTGCCTCTTGCTCTCTTGCCAAACAGCTGCCATTCTCTGAGAACTCTGAATTCATCTCAACAGATCACAGGGGTTTTTTAGCTGTCGCAGTGTCTCTGTTCTGGTGCTGCTTGATGTTAGAGATACTGACAAGCTGAGTATTTATAGCATTTTGTGCTTCTTTAGTCTATTGGTTTCACCCCAGGTGAACCTGCTGCCTGCTACACGGTCTGCTCTCACGTTACTGAAAGATTCGGTTCACAAAGCGAGCTTTAAATGGAATGCTAAAAAATGCAGTAAACTGCTGCAGCCAGAAGGTCAATTGAAGGATCGGGCTGCTTTGAGCAGGTTTGTGTTGGGTGGTTGTGTATTGCAGTGAGTTTCTTTGTCTTGTGTGTGCGTGTGTGTGTTAGTGATATGCTATTCGGGACCACCTATTTTTGAGTTAATTTTTTTATATAGGGGTAGTTACTGAGTCCAGGCTGCTCTGGACTGTGAAGAGGGAGTGGCTTTCAATGAGGGAGACAAGAGGCAGGAAATGATACCAGTGGCTTCGGCGTCAGTGGGGAAGGAACAGGAGGGGTACCCAGGATGGTGTGTAAGTGTATGTTGTGTGATTTTTTTTTTCTCCCCACAATTAACCCCTTCCATCATACTGGCTGTCCGTGCCCTCCAATAAGACTTTAGCATGCCACTCTTTGGCCTCGTTTTTCTCTCACATCACATTAGTGGAAACGTTAGCTGTCACTGCCATGGATTCCTAGATGACCAAAAAAAAGATCACTATCACAATTAGGTGCTAAACTAATTATCTTTTTTTTTTCGATTATAGATGAATTTACTCTACATTTTCTCAGGCAATCATTTTGTCTTCAGGAAATTTATTTAAAAAATGACATCATGAAGAAATAAACTGTTGATCTTTTTCTTTTAGGAGGAAGATGACACGATGACCACATCTTGAAATAAATGTGGTTAAATATAAAAAACCTCAAAAGTAGCCAACGAACTGTCAGTTTCTGCATTGGGTGATGTGCTGATGTCTTCTGGTCTTACCACAGTGTCAAGGTTACGAATTCTTCACATAGACTAGGTTAGAGACGGAATACAGTACATTAGCCCTGTCGAATGTGCAGGAGATGTGAGCCTAATTTGAGAATGTGCTTGTCTTTCCACAGTTTGTCCCTCCCCTCAGTCATGCGCAGGATGTTTCAGCATGATTTTTCTAGGTTTCTATCTATTTTGATTAAGGGTTGCCAATATGGCTGCGCAACTTTCTTTTGGATAGGGACACACCTGTGGAAAGCACTGCTTCACAAATGTCCTTCTCCCCCATAGCTGGCACTGCTGTCTCTCTTCTGTTAAGGCTGTTCACTGTCTGAGATGAGATTGCTTCTCTTCAGGATGTTTGTCGGCTGGCTATTCTTCGCCTGTCTGCCGTGCTTTCTTCTCTTTGCAGAATGTTACATTTCCTAATGCATCTAGTGAACATTATGCTAACTGCGTCACTACCAGTCGTGCTTTTGCTTTGTTCATGAAGAGTTGGACCGTTGAAACAGCGCTGGTAATTATTTATTCAAACCCTGTGTCACTGTCATTGAGTTACCAGAAGCTTCCACCATGTGTGCCACAGAGTGTTTTGTGTGTGTCAGTGATGGTGTTGAAAATCAGGCCTTAAGGCAATACCTTCTGCAACCTTTTGTTGCTTGTGGTTGAATAGTTTGGGGAACCTTTGTGTACGTTCATTTGTTTGTGGCGATGGATGCCGGTGTGAGTTGTTGCACACTGACACATACGACAATTGAGTCAACTAGACCTCAGGGCTCACTCCATAGCTTTCAGTACAACCTCTATGAACTTCTCTGCCAAGCGTTCCCATTAAATAGCTCCATTAGCTCATCCCCTGCCTGCCATTAATACAGAGACCCATACTAAAAGCATCCAAGAGTGGGAATTATCTAAATACTTGTAGTAACAGCCCAGAGCCAATGCAGCGTGGTATTATTCTGAAGCATATAGAGTGTATTGTAATAAAATGTTGCCCCACCCCCCTCCTCCCCATCATACTAATGTGAAAGAAGTTACTCAAAAGCAGTGAACTGGAGGAACCAGTGTGCAATATTACTCAGATCTATCAAAACCACCAGCTGTAACTTAAACATTTTTTTTCTCTTATCAGTGATGTGGAAATGTGGACAAATGCTGTGGCAAACATTATCAGCCCACACTAACTAGAAAAGAGGAAGTGGTATCAGTAACACTTCCATTGAAGAATGAACCACCTTCCCATTGCAGCAGCAGCAGAGGGGGCATGGAGAAACATGGATAGGAGCAAGGATTGTGTTAACTCCAGACAGAGAGCTTTGAGTTTTGTTGGCTTTATAGTTAAAAAGAGGAGGCATTGAGGCTAGAGACTTGTAAATGTTTATTCCACCACACAATACATGGTCCTAATGGTCCCACCTTCTTCTAAAACACCACCTTGAATGCCACTGGCCTACATGAGCCCCGTGTCAGTTATATAGCATGCTGCCTGCATCTAATCAGATGGGCTATATTCCATGAAAAGTGCATAAACTGAAAGTTAATGGAATGACTCACTTTAGACTTACACTGTGATTAATAACGTAATTTACAGAAAAGAGAAAAAAAAAACTTCCTTTAAGTATATCTGCAGCAGTTTTAAGTTGGCATCCGCGTAGGGTTGCAAGTCTTGAACTAAGTCCCTGCCAGGACTTGCATCTGTCGCTCGTGCAGCCGTAGTTAATCTGTTATTACACAGTATGCAGGAACACACACTTTTACTGTGATATCTCTGAACATAGTGTTGCGGCGTTAAAGCTCTTCTATTTGGATAATGAAATTCAAAGTTGTTATACCTGCTGCATTTTAGTCCTGTGTAGAATATACAGTAATTGCCCGTCTTTAAACAGAAAGCTCCTCATGCATGAACTCACTGACATGCAGCATGCCAGCAATTTCACAGCTCCATCCTGACCCACTACCCTCAATAATATTAAACATCATCTACCACATGTCATCTCCACGCTGTGTAATTATGGAACCGTGCATAGTCTACGCTAACCTCAATAGCCTAAAGTTTAGATGTAGTAGTTTATTTTAAGATGTCTTAGCACTTTGTTTCCCATCCTTGTTCTGCTTTAGATCTTCTTTTTTTTCTGTCAGGAAGTATTAGCAGTATAACCTTGTGAGTTTGTGCGTGTAAAATACTGTTGCTAAACATTGCTTCAAGCTACTTTTCCATGAAGGATGATGGCTCGCAAACTCAGTTAATGGCAGATTGCTGTCTATGTTTCAAAGTGGCATAAGATACGCACTTAGATACGCTTAGAAATAAACAGACTCAAGAATGCAGTGTATCACTGAGAGATTAGGCTGGATATACTTTGTTTCTTTTTGTGGCCTAATGCAACATATTTTCTCTGATATTATAGGCTCAGCTTGGTATGTACTATGTATTCTTCACACCTTTTCTGTTGCTATTGTTCATTAAATTGGGAATCAGATGATATCTGCATGTTTAATGTTATTCTACACCTTTTCTAAGCACTCACAACCCCAAAGTGACAATAAGATGAGAAAGTGGGAGAAGGTACTTTTGATATTCTTTTTATCTCCGAGTGCAATCTCGTGACTCATAAAGGAAATGATGCTGCTTTTACCAAGCAGGAGTTTCCCTTTATAGATATAGATTTAGATATAGATGGTATTCTTAATCATCAGCCTATTGTATGATGTCTGGATAGATGTGAGAGCAGATTGCACAAACAGTCTGAAGGAAAGAGGCTGTATTTTCTTTTGCTGTTGTTCTCTTGTTTTTAACGCTGTACTGTCTTTTGTTCACTTGCTCATCTTCACGTTGCACACAGGCTGAACACGGATGACCAGCCACAACCTCCCTAAACAGTTATGGATCTGATTTTCTTTTTTGTAATATAGATCTGCGTTATAGATTGCCTGTGTTTTGTGGTCACGCTCTGTTAACCACGGTTGACCAGGCCTTCTGTTACCATGCAAACACAGCAGGCAGAGCACCTCCATCACCACTCTGATATTTGCTCCTGTCCAGTGACCCATGACTGGTGGGGTTTGCATTACTAGTCAGTGACATACTGAAGGGCATGCTTATGCAAGTATCAGCTGAGGCAGATTTCATTGAAACAGAGATTGAGGGGGGGGGGTGCTTTTATTTGCTGAGACAAGAAATGAAAAACGACAAATGCGTTGTTTTGGTTAAACAGATGTGATGTAATGTGAGAAACCCATTTGGGTTTTGTCGCTCCAGTTTTGAGGAGTAATTGAATTCTGCAAATGAGCTGGAAATGTATCACTTCAGCAAAGTATTCATTTAAATATAAATTAACTTTGAAAGTGTCTCATCAGTCTTTCAGCTGCAAATTGGTTATAGTTGGTGGTAATTCTTTTTTGTAATTGTTCTCATAACTGTGAACCCCACATTCCACTTCTTCCTCTTTTGCTTTTAGTCAGCTGTTAGCCATCACCGCATTACCATGCTGTGCAAAAGTCTTGAGCCAACCCTCATTTCTTTAGATTTTGCTCTGAAGGAGCCAGACTCTTGTAATTGTATTTAAAGTGGTCTTGAGCAATAGTTCTCTGGAGTTTCTGGAGATCTTTTTAAGTTTTTTTTCTGCGGACACTGGCTGCTTTTTCATTTATTTTTAGTCCAGTCCTTGTACACGATCATTTTCAGTGAAATGTGTTTTTGTTTAAGCCACATGGCAGACAACTTAGGAAAGAACCAATTTTAAACTGTATCTTAAGACACTTTCTTCCTAGCAGCCTGTCGCAACAACACATAATTTGTTCCCTTTTCTTTAGTTGAATCTATGAAAAATGCCAAAGAGAACAGAGTTTGATGGGCATAAAATAGTATTTGTGCAGCAGGAAGAGGATTCTCAAAGAGCTATTGATGGAAAACATAGCATATCTCAGGATGGTGTGCAGTGTGCCCTTAAAACAACTGAGGAAACTGGAGAAGTGGAGGACAGAAGATGATGTGGCAGCCCTAAAAAAACTAGCTAGAGCAGATAAACAGTATCTGAAAGTCATGTCACTAAGAAATAGGACAAAATCCAGCAAAGACCTGAAACAAGACCTGAAAGATGCCTCTGACCCTTCAGTTTATCCATCTGTCCTTTGCTGAAGCCTCATCAAAAATGGTTTCAATGGAAGGCTGACTGTCAAGAAGCCATTCATAAGGAAGGAAAACAAGGAGAAAGGACTGAGGTATGCCAGATTGTACAAGAATGGAACTGAAAATCAGCGTCAACAGGTCTGATGGAGTGATGAATCCAAATTTGACATTTTTTATTCTAATTGTCGTCAGTATATACAGAAGAGGGTTGGAGAGCCTACAGCCATCTGAAAAACACAGTGGAGGCCCTGCCATGGTTTTTAGCTGCGTTTAGCCAGTGGTGTGGGAATTATGAATGCAGAGAAAAGCACCATCAAATTTTGATCCACCATGCAATACCATCTGGAAAGCATCTATTTGGCAACAGCTTCATTTTTCTCGTGTGACAATGATCCCAAACACACTGTAAATGCAGTAAAAGCATACCTGGGTTTAAAAAACAAAACATAGAAAACATATACACATGATGGAACTCTATCGGCTGTGGATTGGCATCCCAAGAGCCCAGACTTCAACATTATTGAAAACTACCTAAGAGAGTTCAAGTTGTGTTGAAGGATAAAGGTGATCACACCAAATATTGACTTTCAAGGTCATTAGAATTGTACAAACTCTGTTTTTGCTGTTTATACTTCATTTCTGTGTATGTTTAATAAGTCACTGCACCTACTTCCTATTTTCCTAGCAAAAGTTGAAGAGAATGAGTGGTAGCTCAAGACTTTTGCACACAGTATTGTACATACCAGGCCTTCCTCCTATCTCTGCCATCCTTGGACTGTAGCTCTGACCTGCAGCCCACGCCTACGCCCCCACCCCAGAGCCTGGAGTATCCTATAGTGCTGCATATTAATTGTGGATATAAAGAGGATTCCTTTTGAAAACTGAACACAGCCAGCAGGAAGTAACCACTACAATGGAGAGAATAAATTATTCACTGAGCACTTAAATATTTCCTGTTGAATTTTTCTCTTTCCTCTCCCATTTTTCCCTCCCTGCTGTTCATCTTCAGTGCCTCAAGCTAGCATCCCCCAACTCTTGCTCCACAACAGGTCTTGCTTTTTTGTTCTACAATGTAGCAGACAGTAGTTCACGCACAGTGTTGTCATTTCCATAGGCAAACAAGGGCTCATTGCCTGCAGAGTCACTCATAAACAATGAACTGGCTATTTGCCTCTCCCACATGGCAGGTTTCTGTGCCAAGTAGGAATGTTGTTTGAAATATTTGTTTGAAAAGAATACTATAGCTATAACTTAAAAGAAACATTGTGCATCAATTTGTAGAGGAAGTTTTTAATCATGCATACTTATGACAGATTTTTCTCTACATCAGGGGCAGATTTCAACCTGGGCCTCTGCAATGGCATATGGATCTCTTACGAACCTGGCGAGCTAAACTGGTCCCAAGGCTCATATTCTTTTTGGCCATCTTGAATGTTAGGCCTCATTGACACAGGCCTAGAGACAGGTCAGCCACCATTCAGCAGCTTGGTGAGTGGTTGCTGGGGGATGCAGGTTGTCATCAGGTGAAATTGTGATTGCTTTTGGTTGCTAGCAAGCGATCTCCATTTCTAGTTTGCATTGCAGGCTTCACAGTTTCACAACTACTTAGCATCTTCCATACACACTACTGACCTACTACTGTGCTAGCGACCTAGGGAGATCTGCAAACAACCTCTAACAACCACTTGCCAACCAGTCAAGGAATATACATATTTCCCTAGAAACCAGTGGTTACCAGGGGGCCAGTGACTACTCTTTAGGCCTTCATTATTGGAGCTAAGCGATTAATTTCACAGTGACTGGCAGCAGTTTCCAACAACCACTCACACCCTGTCAGGAAATACACATTTTTCCCTAGTGACTGGTGGTTGCCATGTAGTTGCCAACCAGTCTTTAGGCCTGTGTGACTGGGTTCAGCAAAGGTTTAGTAAATTCAAACATTTAGTAAACTGGCAGTCATCATTAGGTTTGGGTAAGCTCACAGTTGTGAAAACATAGGGGTGTGTTTCACTAGTCTGTTGCCCCTGCTTCCAAAAATAATGGATCAGTCTAATAAGGCTGTTTGGTGTAGTGCTTTAGCCAATGGCAGTTTGGTCAGATGAGAGTTTACTGAATTTATCAAGACTGTCCCACACAGATGAAAAGATGCCCTAGCTAGCAAATCAAGTTAACATTATTGGTACTGTGGGACTTGGCTGCAAAATGTGTATAACAGAAATGCTGTTACAAACTTAAAAGCATGTTAGCACACTGATGGACTGAATGAGTCCAGTGTACAGGATCTGTGTGCATATACTTGTGGATTTTATCTCTCAAGCAGTCTGTAGACAGCAGGAAAAGATTTCATTTTTATAGTCCATTCTTCCTCTATACATTGTTTGGAGAGACATTTTCCATCACATAAGAGTGTGTGTGCTCACTTTCAGATCAGTTTTTCCCCCCTTAGCTTTTTGTCTTCTGAACAGCTGCGACAGTGACCTTTCTGACTCTCGTTGCAGTCTTCTAACAGGCTAAACACGTTCACAGAGGCACAATTTAGGCACATTTTCACTGAGAAGCTCCTCACTGAAGGGGTTCAGCAGGAGGTGACAGCTGTGCATGTAACCTTAAGCACAGCCTCATCTATGTCTTTCCACCCTGTTTCTTCTTACTCTAAGGCTCAAGGGCCAGTGAGAAGGGGCCACCAGCTGTCCTGTGTAGATCACACCTGTACTGAACAAGAACCACATCAATCTGCCAGCCTGTCAGACCTGGACAAACACATATGGCACCAGTCATCATGATGAGCAACAGGGATCAGGATTTTTTTTTTTTTAATTTGATAATGAGATTTCATAAGATTGAATTCCTAAACAAATAATTGTTGACTAACCAGTTGTTGCATAAATTTGTTTTTCACACTGCACTCACTGCCATTTATAGCAGCGGTGAAATTAACCTCTTCCTACTCATAGATATTGTGTTATAAATAGAAAGAGGAGATAAAAATAAACCTCCCAGTTTCATAATATTCAGTTTATTAGGAGGCAGCATTTCAAAGACCTTGTCTGACAGCCTGTCAGGAGTGCAAAAGCTTTATTTATTTAAAAAAATACATTTATTTGTGCAAATGTGATCATATTTGCCTTGTGATTTGTGCTAGATTTTAGAGTTATATTTTAAAGGTAAGATTTTTAACTGTAGTCGCATTGGCAAAGTGGACTGAAATTGTGACAGCCCGCAAGGAAAAACCCCTATTCATGTTTATAAAGTGAGTTAAGGTGGTTTTTAAAGATTTTTTTTTTTTAAAGAATTAAATACAGAGGTCTTTTCGGTCCCAGCAAATAAGAGTTAAAATATACATATACAATAAGAGGTGAAATATACTTATACAAATATACATTCCAGAAGCACCCAAAAAATTTACACCCTGTGTATATGTGTGTGTGCGTCTATGTTTGCTTATTGTCTGACAGAGCCTTCAGACAATTCAGCAACTGGAAAGCTCTCGGGGAGTCTGTTACACCGCAGAGTTGTATGAGAACTCTCCCAGGCTTTGTTCAAGAGTTGTTCAGTCTGAAGTGTTTGCTTTAAATGTCCCCAAGGCCTGTAAGAGCAGCAAAGTGTCTGAGGAGCATAGGAACTGCCAAAAGATGTTTACTTGTTAAATCCTTCACTATTTAGTCTTAACAATGTGATTGTTTTGGTTTTTTTTCTCATATCCTACAGACTTGGATTTTTGCTACCAGTGCCAACTTAGAAAGGCAAACTTGAACTGTTTGTCATAAGGCTTTACCACTGTGGTCATCACGCTGTTTTGAGGTTGTTTTTTTTTTTAACAAGTAATTGTGAGTTTGCAGTGTGACGTGAGGATTTGGGGGGTTGTTTGGGTTCAGCTCTTCATGGGACTGGAGCATTTTACAGCATAGGAGATAAACCAAACTCTATGGAAGTATAACCACACTTTGATGTTTGTCAGTCAGGCGCTGCTGCTGCTGTTTTATTTTGGGTTTGTTTTTTTTTAAACTTATTTTTCTAAAAAGGGCATGAAAGCCACAAGTAGAAAAGCATCACAAATTAAGTCTCAAGTCTTCTTTTTAAGCCTCTTGGTCACTCAAAGCAGTCTTAAAGTAGAAAAAAAACACAAATAATCCATGTGGTAACTTTTGCTTAGTTTGATATGTTGAAGGCTGGAACGAATTGTGGCTTTGTGAGAATTGTTTAAAGCCTTCATTACAATCCAATATGACATTTGCTCCAATTACTTTGATATGAAAGCAAAACACATTTTTCTTCCTCATAATGGGGTCCTGGGTCCATGTACCACGGTTGGTTTGATGGTTGGTGAGACATGACCCAACTCAAATACTTTTAAAAATCAAAAATACACACTATGACTTGAAAAACTGGAGAAAACAGAGGCTGGAAGAAAATGTTTTGCTTTTTTATGTAAAAAAGAATATCTGGCAGAAAATCTAATAAGGTGCATCATGGGATGTTTTGAAGTTTGTTCAGTCAAATCCAACAGTGCCTCGTGTTGTTCAAAAGTTAATTGCATAAATGCGCTTCCATTCAGTCTATTCGTGGTGCTTGGCTGGTCGAGGTGCAGAAATGAAACTTAGTAAAAAGAACTGGAAGATGGTCTCTCCAGTCAGTGCGTCAAATTTTGGTTTAACTGTTCTAGAGGCTGCCACGCTCTAATAGTATAAGAAGAAGATGACAGTGGTATGAGTGTTTACACAACTTCCCATTTTACCCACACAAAAATGGATTAAATGCAACAAAAAAAAATTGTTCACTATTTTGTTTAGTCGATGACGCATCAAATTCAGTTTGAGACATTACAACCAATGACATCACCAACTCTGGCCAGCAACAGGCAGGAAGCTGGGGAGAGCTGGAGGACGGGCTGCCCACTCTCTTGCAGAAGACAGGAGGAGGGTGGATACTGGGAGGACTACATGACTATAACAGAGCACTTCACTGTCCCCCCCCCCCCCCCCACAGTCGCTCTCTGGCTCGCTGACTTTAACACTGTCCATTTCTGTCTGTTGATGATGTCATTTTCATGCTGAGCCAGACTTCCCGTTCTTTCTGCTCCCAGAACTAAAGAGGAAAAGACGTGGTCGAGAAGTGAATAGGGAGAAGAGGATTCATGGAACCAGCCCAGTGTGCATGATAAACAGCTGAGCCTCTGGGACTGCGATGGTGTCTGAGGGGCCAGCTGTATCGATCATAGCGGTGACTCATTGTGCTCGTGTCACTGCTTCTCAACTCCGGGCCTGGGACGCCGAGTTGCAGCTGTAAACTCTCACATACTCTTTTTGGGCCTGTGTAAGCTGCAGTTAAGTGAGAGGGCGCAGCATTTTGGGGTGTCAGCCACAGTCCCCTGCGCTTGTTCCCAGATTCACTCCTCTGCATGTAGTCCTTCACTCTGTAAAGCAAAGTCCGGCCAGGAGAGTGTCTTGGCTTGTGGCAAAACTGAATTAACACTGTATGTACAGCCTCAGGGTGTAAAATAACCGCTCCCACTGGCTTTTCAGACTCTGTTCTGATGCACTGAAGGACTACATCATCCACTGCAGCTAGACTGCAAAGTGTAAATCCAGACAGCTGTTTAGATGAGAAGGTTGTCCCTTTCTGCAGGGGCTTCATTGTGTCGAGTCACTAGTCTGTCTGATGAACTTGTCTTCCTTCTTCTTAAATCCTGCCTAGCTGACTAGATGGTGTTATTTACTCCCCTGACTGTGTGAAATGAAGTGCCACAAAATACCAATAAAGACTGCTACCATGGTGGCATGATTTTATCCTCTCCATGGACACCTAACAGCTGATGAAGTTTACAGCATATTCTGCATTCATACAGTTCACATCTTGTTACATTAGAGCATTTTTAACATAAAATGGCATAGCAGACATGTTGAAACATCTATATATGCATTGATTCAACCTATTTGGATATTAAAAACTAGGTCAAATTCAGATTAAAGGCGATGAGCATTTAGCAAAGAGATTTTCACCAACTCTGTGCTTTACTGAATCCTCTCTGTGACACGAGTAACTTAGTAATGCTCACAAAACAGCCAGTGCTGCTTTACTTTTGCACAACACCGAGATCAGATTTTTATTCAAAAATGTGTGTTCAAAAACAAGAGCCCGAGGGGTCGAGCATGCCTAATCTCAGGAAATGCTGCTGCAGGCGTTCTCATCAACATTTTTAATGAGACACAAGGTCGTCCTTGGCTGCCTCAGCGAACTTTGGCTTTTCGCTCGGCGTAAAGGATGATGGGGATTAGAGATAGAACAGTGGGGTGGATATGTGCGTGGCATGTTGATCAATGGTGCAGATGAAAGCACGGCCCCGCTGGAAGTCTGGTTTGCGGCGCTTTCCTGCTGTTGATTACTATTCTGCATTCAGTTTTTTTGTTTTGTTTTTTTCTCCCCCTTCATGCTGATGGCCCCAGAATGCCACATCCCGCCGCCGTGGAGCTAAGGGGAGATTACAGCAGATAAAGGTGTAATTTTGTCACTGATAAAAACCCACACATCCTGCCAGCTCCCACTGCTGTTATTAGTATTTATCTCCTGATTCAGTTTCAGATAGGAGGGAGAGACAAAAAGGTGAAGGGACACAATGAGGGAGCAGTAAATGATCCTGGGATTAACAGAGTGGGAGCTCCTCTCAACTAAACCCTGTCTTCAGTGAACTAGTTGAATTCTGCTAAATTACTCATCAATTATGAAGCCGCTGTCTCTACAATGCACCATAAAGTAATTTTCATTTTAGCACTAACTAGCACAGGCACACTCGTCTGCTTCGTCTTCGTCCTTCTCACATCTGTGCACGTAATGAGAGCCTGTGCACATAGAAGAGCCTAAACAGCAGATTTCTGTTGGAAACCAAAAGGAGCAGATGCAGATCTGTTCTTCTGGCCTTTAAGATTTCAGTCTTCCTATGGTGTCTTGCTGGTGCTCAGCTCTAGTGCTCAACTCTTTGCTTGAGTACCACTGTGTGATATATGTGATATAAGCACTTCAGTGAGCTTGTGCCATCACCCCCCCCCACACACACACACACACACACACAAAATCAGGCCACTCATCTTCCTGTGTTTTCCGTCTCTTGTCCATAGACTCGCAGCGATCCCATCTGTCCACTTTCACCATGATTCTGAAGGACAAGTTCCACTCTCCCAAGATCAAGAGGACTCCATCCAAGAAGGGCAAGCAACTGCAGCCCGAGCCAGCAGCCAAAAGTACTGAGAAACCTACTAACAAGGTGTGTATGCTCCAGCAACCATGTGTGTATTGTGGGAAATCTATCCCTTTCCCACCTATTCCGTGTAATTGTTTGCCTCTTTACTAGACGATTGTTTTCCTGTTAGATGTTTTGTGCTCCTGTATTCCATTGTGTCTGCACATGAGTTTCCCTGCTGGTTCCCACAGCCTTCCAGTCGCTGTTGCAGCTGGCTGTGCTTCAGCAGGTGTCTAAACCTATAAAGACGCGAAATGAACTGGGCCGCTTCATGAATGAACTCCTCTTCTAGCTCTTAAGACTTTTGGTGTAATGAGTATATTCGTCAGCAGTCCTGCTGTGAGAGACTAGAGAGGCTCAAAGAGCTCTTTGCAGGAGTACTGAGATCACTCAAAGCCACATCACTTGATAGATGGTGCTTTGAACTGTGAGCAAACCACAGGAGTAGTCAGACTGTAGCACAGAGAGATAACTGAAATGACCGTGACCACGTCATGGGAGCTGCCAGCACCAGATCAGACAGCTACACCACAATGAGTTAAAGCTGGATACACTCCCAGAGCTAATGCTATAAAATGCTGAATAAACCCCATCAAACCAGAAACTGAACATACACCACTGGCCACAACATTAAAACCAGGTGCCTAATATTGTGGCAGCTCATTACAAAGCAGTGTTCTGCCAAAGGTCCTGACATTCCAGAAACAGCCAGAGGAACACAACAAAGACACCAGTGGATCGACTTAGCCTTCAAACTTCCAAAATCCCAGTTTGATCAAGTATTTGCGTGGGAACAGAGCCCACTAAGAGCCCACTCAGCAACCGACAACCTGCAGGACTCAAATGATCTGCTGCCAGCCTCCAGAAGCTTTGTTTCCTTCCATAAAGACAGCATTCGGTCTTACACCATGAGTGATGTGTACTGTGCTACACGTGCTGCACAAAGTGCCGAGAGAATTGTAAACACTGGACCTGTGCTAGAAAAACTATGTGCTGACACTTCATGATCAATTTCTGCATTACATTCTCTAAACATTGGTTTCCTATTTGCACATATTGGATAGACCTCTCAAGAAGTAGCCAGTATCAGTCAGTACTGGTAGTTAACCTTTATATTAAATCTAGTAACCAGCTGCAGAGGAAACTATGTGTGTGTAACTATAGGGTTGCTGTTGCAGACATCCAGGCCAATATTGTGAACATGCTAAGTGAGGAAAACACAAGGTCGGCAAACATGTCATACATCTCTTTGCCTGCTAACATCACCACCTTACACACACGCACGCACACACCTCCCTTTGAGCTCGACAAGTTGCAGCTTTTGCCCGTGTGAGCGAGTGTGGGTCACATCAGGACAATGCCCCAACTCGCAGACTGCGGCAATACCATGTTTTTCCCCCATTTTTTTCGGCCTCATGGGCAGTATTTGAGGGGCCAGAATTGGGGGGGGGGTACTGGGAAGATAAAAAGCCATTTTCAAATTGATGACAGCAGTGGGTGCTAAGCAAAACCATTTAAAGGAATATATAGAGCAGCATCGTAGTGTCTACCACCCACCCACCCAATCCTCTATTCCAGCATCAAAAGTATGCACCCATCCCAAGCTGACAGAGCTCCACATCACTGCAGTGCATGCTGGGTACGAGAGGACAGCTAAGGACATATGCAAGGGACTTTAAGGATACTGCAGTAAGCTGTTCACAATGGAGGGAGAGAAAAGCAAAACAAAACAAAACAAAAAAAACAAAAAAAGAGGGAAAGCTGCAGAGGAAGGATGGGAGACGAGAGCGAGGGGAGAAAAGAGACAAAAATATGGGATCAGTGAAGGATGGAGGAATTCAACAAGCATTTTGTACATTTCACACTATAAAATTATTTGCCATATGTGTTGCAGCTGCCTAAAAATGGTTCATTCATTTGTATTTTGTCAAATTAAAGACCTGTATAAAATTAAACTAAGCACAAATACATAATGGGAAATGAGTTATAGCTTCTGTTATTCCTTATAATTATTAACAATCACCTATACTATTTATTTAGTATCATCATACTACTTAATAATATTAATAGCATATACTATTTTATAATTCAGTCTGTAGAGCAGTGAAAACCATTACAAATTACATCACTGGTCGTGTCTCTTTTTCCTCCTTTGGGGTCCAACTAACATTCAAAAGCCAAAGACATTCAGTTTGCAATGATGTGAAACTAAAACTGCAAATCTTCAATCTTTATGCGCTCATCTAGGAATTAACCCACACGGTGGTGAATGACTTCCTCCTCTGAACTTCAGTGAAGTCATTCTGACTTACCATTTCTTTGCCTGACTTCCTTTTACCTTGCTGAAGAAAAGTTTATAGTAACTAACTATTCAAACAAAAATGTCTAATATACAAGAACTCCAATAAACAGAACTGGTTAGTTAATTAAAAAAAAAAAAAAAACACTGTTGATTTTAATTTGGGTATCATTTTCTAACTAATCACAAGAGACCAATATATGCCCCTAATTCTAAAATAATTTCTGGGTGACCCTCACTACATGTAGCCCTTTATAGCATACGGTTTAACAAGTTCCTCCACTGGCATTTTCAGGCCACGATGCCAGATGAATCACTCAACTTTTCAAAGAAGTACAAAGATTCAAAGATCTGGTCAGAGGCAACATCTGTTTAGATTACATGAAGAACTTAAGTATTAAGGCAGTGCTGTGTACCGACAGACAGTATAAATGAGCATTATCCTCCTTTCTGACTGATTTAGAGTGATCAGAATTTACAACAGGAACTTAAAATTGTATACATATGAAATGAAACTAGTGACTGAGCCTGTAAAGTCACCAATAAAATGTTACAGAGCAACAGAGCTGATGGCTGACTGACGCACACTTTAAACGGGATAGTTAAAGTAACAAAGAGAAAAAGGTTTGCACTATCTGGTTCCAATTCAGTTATTTAATTCCTAAAAGTAAAGGCCACATTTTGATCCATAGGATACTCTTCAGCCACGTGTGCAGACCTTTTTTCCAATTTTGCATCTTTTTTTGTCTGGTACCTAAAAACTCTGAAGGATATTTAAAGTATCCAGTGTCATTTATGCCAACTGCATAAAAGGTCTCCGTAGACTGGACATGACTTTACCACTGAACAGAATGCTTACAGCAATTATGGGTTTTCCAAAACTTGTGTGCCAAAACCTAAACTAGATTTGGAGGACACGAGATTGGCTCAGTTCAGTTCTATGTGGGCTGGGGGATTTGTTTGGGTACAGGTGGTGAGGAGGTCAGCAGGAGGGATGCCAGGATACAAATAAAGTGATAAACAAAATTAGATGCACACACTGAGAATAATACAAATATTCCCAAAATAACAACTGGAAATAAAGATGAACAGAGCCTACTAGAGTCATGTGGAATAAAAATATACAGCTCAAAGAAATTAAAGGGAAAAAAAATCATGCTGGATATCTATACGGATACGGACTGGGTAATGTGTTAGGAACCCAAGAATGCGACATCATTTGATGGAAATGAAAATTATCAGCCTTCAGAGGGCTGAATTCAAAGACATCCTGAAAATCAAAGTGCAGCAGGTTACTCCATTTTGCCAAAATTTCATTGCAGCAACTCAAAATAGTACTCAGTAGTTTACATGGCCCCTACGCACTTGTATGCATGTCTAACAACATCGGGGCATGCTCCTAATGAGATGACGGATGGTGTCCTGGGGCTGGGGGGATCTCCTCCGAGATCTGGACCAGGGAATCAGTGAGCTCCTGGACAATCTGAGGAGCAACCTGGTGGCGTCGGATGAATTGAAACATAATGTCCCAGAGGTGTCCTCTTGGATTTAGGTCAGGTGAGTATGGGGGGCAGTCAGTGATACAAATTCCTTCATCCTCCACATGAGGCTGGAACCCAAACCCACTCCACCAGTGTCCTGTCTGACAATTAGTGATTTTATCCTGATAGCTAATTGCAATCAGGGTCCTGTTGCCTGGCCTGCAGAGGTCTGTGTGTCCCTCCATAAATACGCCTCCCAGACCATCACTGACCCACCACCAAACTGATCATGCTGAACGATGTTACAGGCAGCATAACGTTCTCCACGACTTCTCCACACCCTTTCACACCTGTCATATGTGATCAAGGTGAACCTGCTCTCATCTGTGAAAGGCACAAAGCACCAGTGGTGGGCCTGCCAATTCTAATATTAATATTATAATATCTAATATCTAATCTAATATTCTATGGCAAAAGCCAATTGGGCTCCACAGTGCCAGGCAGTGAACACAGGGCCCACTGGAAGATGTCAGGCCCTCGGCCACCCTCATGAAGTCTGCTGTTTGGTCTAAGACATTCACACCAGTGACTTGCTGGAGGTCCTTTGGTAGCTCTGGGAGCGCTCATCCTGTTCCTCCTCAAACAAGGGAGCAGATACTGGTCCTGCTGATCTACGGCCCTGTCCAGCCCTCCAAGAGTAACTGCCTGTCTCCTGGAGTCTCCTCCATGCTCTTGAGACTGTGCTGGGAGACACAGCAAACCTTCTGGCAATGACACGCATTGATATGATATCCTGGAGTAGTTGGACTACCTGTGCACCCTCTGTAGGGTCCAGGAATCGGCTCATGCGACACTGACCCCAGCCAAATGCAAAACTAGTGCAAAAACTGTCTGAAAAGATGAGGAGGGAAAAATGTCAGTGGCCTCCACCTGTAAAACCATTCCCGTTTGGGGGGTGGGGGGTTGTCTCATCATTGCCCCTCTAGTGCACCTGTTGTTAATTTCAATAACACCAAAGCAGCTAAAACTGATTAACAACCCCCTCTGCTACTTAACTGACCAGATCAAAATCCCAGAAGTTTACCTGACTTGATGGTCAGCTCCTGTGTACTATGTAACACTAAAGTGTTCTTTTAATTGTTTTTTTAGCAGTGTATTTTGTTTTATTGCAATTATGTAATAATCCATGAACAATTAAGAAACCACGGGAAGATTAGACCACAAGATGAATAATTAAATGACTTATTAATATATACCTTATGTTACTGACAAATTAGGCCCTTATACTTTGCACTGAAATTTCCCTTGGTTTGTTAATCTGTTTACATACATTTTTGCATACAGTTTATATTTAATAGAAGATCCCTGGGAGCCTCTGGATGCCAAAGACAAGAAAATACAGTGGTTTTACACAGCCCGAGTGTATCCATCTAAGCTTGTTTACACAGTTTTACCCTGGCAGTTTTGTTAACATTCACCTTGCGTGTTGTGCCAACTCACCCTCCCCCGGTCTCCCCGCTGGCCTTTAACAGTCCAGCACCATAGTGACCGCCACAGCTCTGACAGAGCAGCGTATGCTGGATGGTGCTACGTGAGATCTCTCTTGTTCGACTTGGGGCTGTGTGTATGCACTGGTATAGGAAGTGTGTTAGTGTGTGAATCATTTTTCTGCTGGTGCTAGGACTGTATGCCTGCAGCTGAAAATACAAGCACACATAGTCAGATGTGAGGTCAACACAATGCCTGCTCAGCACAGTAACCGTGCTTCATGTTCACTCTGAAACCTTTGTATTATTACTGTAAACAGCTTAGCATGAGGTTAAGTAGGACTGTGCCATATATAATTTCCAAATTAATAAATGACAGGTCTCTAGGCCTGTGTGACCCAGGCTTTAGTTAATCTGCATTATTCTGTGACTTTGCTATTGCGTTACTCTGGATTCAGACTAACACATTAAAAAGCAGAAGTCACACAAAATGATTTTTCTTTATTATAAAAGATGCTGAGCGAAAACAAAACAACAGTCTAACATGTCTGCTACATCTGTTTTTAAATTTTATTTGTATTAAATAAATTCTGTATCCATCATCTAGTTGAACAACAATTAATGACTGTACATTAATTATATCTCTAAAGCGAACTAAGGCTCTGTGTCCATAAGCAAAGGTCTCTGGGCTTGAAGCAGCCTTGACCTCTTTTTCAGAGTGCTTCTCTCAAGTGCTTGTTGTTGCTAGGTAAAAAAAAAAAAAAAAGATTCTTCAGTTCTACAAGGTAAGCTGGGCTATCAGTGACAGCCAGGATCAGTTTCAATTTTGCCATTGCGGACAGTGTTTGTATCATAAATCCCTTCCTTGCACTGAGTGTCTTGCAGGTCTTCAGAGCTATGTCTACTCAGAAACATCTGAAATATGTTAAGAGTAATGATTGAATCTCACAATGCTACCATTCAGGTGACTCAGAAACTAATTTGGGATTTTGCCAAAAGATTAGACTCGCTGATGATCCTGTCTGTGGCCCCCAGCAGGCTGTATACCACTTCCTTTCCTCTGACTTTAATAAACACCTGCAGCATCTTACAGCATGCGGAACAATTAAAAATGCTTTGCATATTTCTGCACGTCGAACAGCTGTAGTAACTTTAAACACTGAAACAGTCAAGATAATGTTCATCTGGTCAGCTGTTACACACATATTATATATAGGTTTATAGAGTGGAGCTGTTCTATCTGAGCTGTCAGGGTTCATGGAACAGGAGCTCTCAGAATGCGACCAAAGATTTCTTCCAAGTAACAGAACATACAGACATCCTGCCTCTCTCTACTACTACTCCACTTGGCGTGCTGTTAATGAAGGAGACACATACATAAAACAAATGGTTACATGGTGAAATTATATCGTCAGATTGTAAGTAATAAGCTGTGCCTTTGTGAGTGGATTATATGCACCCTTATCAGGTCTGCATACAACCTAAATTTGAGTCTCTCTTGGCAGATTGGACTGGCCATTATTGACATGAACTGTCTGCATCTTGGTTCATAAATTGACAATTTGGGTGCTAACTTGCTGATCGTGACAAAATTTCTCAATGAGCTAGCAGCAGCTTGGCATTGCACCTGATATATAAACTACTACAGTCAGATAAAATCTGCCAAAAAATAAAAATAAAAATAAATGAAACTTGAATGATCTTTTTTACTCTAATTTCCACCAGTCTTAGTTGTCCTTTTGTGTTTTTCTTCCTATTTAGCAGTCAAGAAACTGCACACTAATAATATTAATAATGCACATAATCATATTAATGTCCAGTGAAGATGTGTAGGCTTTATACAGAACTAATGCTGAATAAAAACAACCACAAGTCCAAAACTTGTATATTATATTCATTCATTACACATAGACTGATATATTTCAAATGTTTGTTTCTTTTAATTTTGATGATTATAACTGACAACTAATGAAAATTCAGTATCTTAGAAAATTTGAATATTGTGAAAAGGTTCAATATTGAAGACACCTGGTACCACACTCTAATCAGCTTATTAACTCCAAACACCTCCAAAGACATTTAAATTGTCTCTCAGTCTAGTTCTGCAGGCTACACAATCACGGGGAAGACTGCTGACTTGACAGTTGTCCAAAAGACAACCACTGACACCTTGCACAAGGAGGGCAAGACACAAAAGGTCATTGCTAAAGAGGCTGGCTGTTCACAGAGCTCTGTGTCCAAGCACATTAATAGAGAGGCGAAGAGAAGGAAAAGATGTGGTAGACAAAAGTGTCCAAGCAATAGGGATAACCACACCCTGGAGAGGGTTGTGAAACAAAAGCCATTCAAAAATGTGGGTGAGATTCACAAAGACAGTGTCGCAGTCCTTGTGTAAAGCCACTCTTGAACAAGAGACGGCGTCAGAAGCGTCTCGCCTGGGCTAAAGACAAAAAGGACTGGACTGCTGCTGAGTGCTCCAAAGTTATGTTCTCTGATCAAAGTCAATTTTGCATTTCCTTTGGAGATCAAGGTCCCAGAGTCTGGAGGAAGAGAGGAGAGGCACAAAATCCACGTTGCTTGAGGTCCAGTGTAAAGTTTCCACAGTCAGTGATGGTTTGGGGTGTCATGTCATCTGCTGGTGTTGGTCCGCTGTGTTTTCTGAGGTCCAAGGTCAATGCAGCCGTCTACCAGGAAGTTTTAGAGCACTTCATGCTTCCTGCTGCTGATCAACTTTATGGAGATGCAGATTTCATTTTCCAACAGGACACAGTGCCAAAGCTACCAGTACCTGCTTTAAGGACCATGGTATCCCTGTTCTTAATTTGCCAGCAAACTCACCTGACCTTAACCCCATAGAAAATCTATGGGCCATTGTGAAGAGGAAGATGTGATACACCAGACCCAACAATTCAGAAGAGCTGAAGGCCACTATCAGAGCAACCTGGGCTCTCATAACACCTGAGCAGTGCCACAGACTGATTGACTCCATGCCACGCCGCACTGCTGCAGTAATCCAGGCAAAAGGAGCCCCAACTAAGTACTGAGTGCTGTACATGCTCATACTTTTCATGTTCATACTTTTCAGTTGGCCAACATTTCTAAAAATCCTTTTTTTTGTATTGGTCTTAAGTAATATTCTAATTTTCTGAGATACTGAATTTGGGGTTTTCATTAGTTGTCAGTTATAATCATCAAAATTAAAAGAAATAAACATTTGAAATATATCAGTCTGTGTGTAATGAATGAATATAATATACAAGTTTCACGTTTTGAATGGACTTCCTAAAATAAATCAACTTTTTCATGATATTCTAATTTTATGACCAGCACCTGTATACAAATAAAAGAGTACACATATGATGGGCATCGATGAGAACACGTACTTACTAATATGAATTCTGAAATATCTATCTGAAAAAACCCTTTTAAAGCAGTGCCAGAGATGATAACCCAATTTGGTAATCTGTCAACGAGAATGGTATGATCAATGTGTTGAAGGCTGCAGGTAAGTCAAGTAGAACTAAAATCAAATACTCTAAGCACATAAAACTATAATTGGTCATTTTCAGTAATGCTGTTTCAGTAATATCATTTTGTCAAAAATCAGATTGGAATTTATCAAATATATTATTACCCTCAACCAGTCCAAGTAACTGATGGGCCACAGCTTTCTCCAGGATTTTAGAAATGGATGGAAGTTTGTAATTGTCAAAAACAGTGCGACACAGGGAGGATTTTTTTTTTTAAGCCCAGGGATGACCGTGGCTGTTCAAGTAATCTGCCATGCACCCAGATGACAGTGACCGACTGATAATGGAGGAGCCAATGGGAGATGACAGGTAGAACCTCATTAAGAAATTTGAGGGGAATAATATCCATCGGTCAAGAAGAAGTTCACATATGAGAAACTATATCCAAGAGATCTGTCATGGAAAGTGGTTTAAACTCAGACAACAGAGTAGGCTGAGACATTTGGACAGGTTGACAGGTTCCAGGCTTCAGGCTTGAACTGTGATCTGATACCACTGATCTTACCAGCAAAAAATTTAAGACATTTTTCACCATCATTAGATGGCATAGCAGGAAAGCCAGACTGAACAGGAGTAAGAAGTCTGTTGAAAACTGTGTTAAACAGGAAGCTAGGATTGTGCTTATTGTTGTTAATCATCATATGCTGGTAGCGCACACAGCGGTTTCCACCTTTTTCAGGTTTTATTTATAACAGTATATGAACACAATCCCTGGAAGCACTATGTGGATTGAACAACATGTCTTCTGACAACAACATGACATGGTCCTAAAAAAAATGAAGCTGGAAAATAATCTTTTATACCATATCATTATGTGTCTGCTTGTGTGACTCAAAGAACAAACAGCTTAGTCTTAGGCCCTACAAACCTTAGAAGCATGGTGTCTAACCAGTTACTTACTCTGGATGGCAAAACCCTGGCCTTCAGTAACACTGTGAGGAATCTTGCAGGGTTCTGGCTAGTGGTTCATCACCTGGCACTGCACAGGGCTGAGAATTCCACCGGTTCACTATCTGAACTGATTTCTATCACCACAATTAGCAAAAGGGAGCAGTTATTAGCACTAGCAAGTGGTTGTCAATTAATTTCTGTCTCTCTTCCACAGCATGTTTTATCCCGCCTCCCTCCACTTAACTACAACTTATTACAAAATCTGGCTGCCCCTCTCTGAGCAAGTTTCTTCCTTTTAAAAGTGAGTTTTTCCTTCCCACTGTTGCCAAATGCTTGTTGATAGGGGGTCATTATGATTGTTGGGTTTTCCCTGTATGGTCTTTACCTTACAATATAAAGTACTTTGAGGCAATTGTTTGTTGTGATGTGGTGTTACATAAATAAAATTTAATTGAACTGAACTACAAACTCACAGCCTACCTCAAAGAAAAGTCTGTTCACAGAACATACTGCACTTTAAGAGATTTTCCCTATACAACACATGGGTAAAAAATATGGTCCAAGGGCAAGAACTGACGTGGAACATCATGATTCCCTAAAAGGAAAACTAAACATCCACCCATCCATCCATTTTCTTCCGCATAGCCGACTCTGGGTCGTGGGAGAGCTGGAACTTATCCCAAGCTGTCCCAGGGTGAAAGGCAGGGTACACCCGGGAAAGGTTGCCAGTCAATTGCGGGGTTAACACAAAGAGACAGACAACCATTCACACTCACATTCACAACTATGGCCTGACTGTTGAAAGAAGCCAGAGTACCTGGAGAGAATACATGCAAGTGTGGGAAGAACATGGAAATGGCACACAGAAAACTAAACAAAAATCAATAAATGCTGTAGCATAGGCAGGGGCGGGTTTATGCAAAAGTCTACCATTAACTGCTTGTGATAACAAAAAATACACCAAATATCAGCTGTCTGTTAAGAAAAAATGTTGCCCACCCCTTCCCCACATGTTTAGAACAAACATTATGCTCGTTCATCTTTGTAGCGGTTTTCAGGTTCCATCATAACTGAGTCCATCATTGGGTTTTCTTAGAAATACAGGCAGGGATGCAGGGTAAGAACAGAAAGAGAGGATAGAGGTAAGATGGGTGACAAGCTTCCAGTACCAAAGAATTGGATAAACAAGCTGTTTCTTGGCATACATAGTGGTAGATGTTTGCTGCAGCATTCCAAGCAGTAAAAGTCAAACACTCATAAAAACAGAGAAAGAGGGTAAAAGAAGTCAGTTTAAAATCAAGGGTTCATGAGGAGAAGGTTGAGCTAACACTAATTCACAAACCAAATCTCAAGTGTTGGTTTGGCTTGCTCCAACTCCATATGTCTTCCTAATAAGTCTGCTCTGATAGCCATGGGTTTGCAAATAGTGTCAAAGCCTGCTTAACTGCAAATAGGTCAGTAATGGGCACCCTAGGATTTTCTCCAAAGCTCCTCCTCTGATTGGGTGGTTTCCATGTCTCTGGGGCAGAAACCTGGATATAACACAAACACAACCCTTGCTTTTTCTAGGAGCCCTGCCAGATTTTAGGAAACACATATGCGCGCACACACAAACACACACACACAGCTATAACCTTTCACAACTTTACATGCATTTGGGACACAAGACACCCCATATACATCCAGACAAGTAAAACATCCAGCATCATGTGAATCCCACTATATACAAGTGTGTAAACGTGACGATGTCACCACGAGGATAACCATGCACTGAAGTCCTTCGATTCTGGATCGATAAACATTTGGCAGGTTGTCAGCTTATTCTGTGTACACTGGGCTCCTCTCCACCCAGCAGCTGAATGTGTGTGTTTCGTTCAGGGTTAGATTACTACATCAAACCTCAGCGCTCTTGTGAATATTTATGGAGAATATCATTGGACTTCATTTCAGTAATAATATGAATATATTGGCGATAATATGAATGCAAAGACCAAGGATAAATTATTAAGACTAAGCTGCCACTCACCAGTTTTTCCCTCAAGGCCAAAAACAGGAGACGAAACAGTTTGCTCTACAGATCTTTATACAAATGACCACTTTATTTAACCTTGCCCTACTGTTCTAATGCTGCACAAATACTGTATATAGGTCGTTTTACTTTAATCCAAGTTAACATGAAATCTGTGCTTTTGACCAACAGCAAAGTGTCCTCACATTGTTGACCTCAATAATGCTGTATCATCCACTCTTAATGAGTATGTTACCCCAAAAGTGGAGCTTTACAAACAGTTATGAGACCCAAGCCAAAATTCAAATGCATTTCCCCAACCGTTACCACAGGAAACTACAGCAGCATCCTGGAGAGCTTTTGTAACAGTTCAAACAAAACTAACCAAGGTTCCTGCCAGTTTATTGCAAATGCCCAGTGCTAGTCCCACCTGGCCTTAGCATCAAGGAATTTAATTGACTGCCATTCTGCCGTGGTAACCAGTGGTGTTGGGCATCTTATCAAAATTGATGGAATTATGAATGCAGAAAAGTACCATCAGTACTGGCAACAGCTTCATTTTTCAGCATGACAATGATCCCAAACAGTGCAGTAAAAGCATACCTGGATAGAAAAACACAGTGGAACACTATCAGCCATGGACTGGCCTCCCCAGAGCTCAGACCTCAACATTATTGAAGCGGCATGGGACCATCTTGACAGAGAATGGAACAAAAGGCCAGTGCCCTCTGCTCCCAGCCAGCAGAGAATCTACTGATTCCTCCATTAAAGTTCTGTTTGGGAATGTGAGTTGCTCTGAATAAATATTGTTTCATAGTCAGTTGAGTGTGCGTTTTTGGGGAATAGTCTTCTAGCTAGGGATTTACTTGCTGAGGAAGCTATTTTTATTTGCTTTTTGTGTATAAACCAGTTTGTTTGTGCAGTCACTGGAAATTGCCAGGGTGCCAGTCAGAATCACAGCCTGACAATTTAGTTATTTATTTAGCCCCCTGCAGCTTACACCACTTAACTTCCAGTGTGTGTGTCTGTGTGTGTGTGTCTCTAAACTCTTGACTGGCTGAATATCATACACTAAGCTGGAGTCATCACAGTACACAGTGCTTCCAAAGCTAGAAAAGCTGATGGAAGAGTTCTAATGGAAGCAACCAAGACTGATGTTGATGATTAAGGATCTGGACAATTATATTAAAAAATATTGCCACAAACTCTTCTTGTGTTCCATATTTCATTTGGATTTATGCACTTGCCCAACCATAATTTCAGGAGAACACACACTGCCACAGTGAAGTTGACTTTTGACCTTCTAGGCACCAAAAATCACCATCCCATCCCATGAGAAATTTTGTCATCACTAGCAGAGGAATTCTTATGTTGTATGCAAAAACCAAATTTGTGCAGATGGTCCAGAGAATGTTAAAAAAGACAAATGTAACGTGGCTGGCTGTGGTGCAGCAGAAGCATAAAGGTGGGGTTGTTATTGTGGCTCAGGAATGGCAGATAAATACTGTTTGCTTAATGTAGTTTAAACAGAATGAACTGATCAGGAAATGGATGGACATTTTTAGTTACAAAATAAATGTAAAAGCTGCTGAAGAAAGCCCAGAGAAAACACTGTGCCCAGTAACACTGTGTGGCTCCTTGGAATCTTTAATTGAAATTACAGAAACACATAATTTCTTGCCAACACTGTAAAAACCAAAATGAAATAAGAGCCAGCAAAAACAGGGAGGGGAAGAGGGAACCTTTGACAAATATAGGCTTGAAAGAGTCTCTCCCACGGGTGCAGAATCATATGTAACTCATGCCAACTGTATACCCCTAAAAAAGATGAATTGGGAAAAAAAAAAAAAGCATTATGGCCTCACACATTCTTTAGAAGAACACTGCACCAGTGCATTATGTGAACAACTAAGAATATTATTCAAAATTCTCTTTGTTCTCAGCAGGTGCTGGTTAGGTGCTGCATTTGTTCGCTGAGATGGATGTATACAGCCTCAAAACAAAGCAAAATTTGAATATTATTCATTAATCCCAGCAACAAAACAAAACAAACCAAGCAAGTAAAAAGACAGTATTACAAAACCAGTATTAAAGGAGCCAAGTAGAGATTCCTTCACATTAATTTTTATTTAAGACCTCACCATAGCAGATCATCAGCTACCATTTTACCCTATCCTTAGCATCTTCTTCTGTCACACCAACCCTCTACATCCATGAACCTTCTCTGTGGTGTTCCTCTTTTCCTCCTGCCTGACAGCTCCATCTTCAACATCCTTTGGTAAACAGCCTTCCTGTTGCAACCCTCCCCATTTATCCAGGCTTGGAACACTAAGGAGTATATACTGGCTTGTGACCCCTTTAGGTGAGAGTAGAGACTCTAAATGTAGGGTTTATAACTGGTAAAGGGAGAAAGTTGGATGATGTGATAGAGAGCAGGAAGGCAGATATATTGTGTGTACAGGTGACCAGGTGGACATGAAGAAAGGCCAGGAGCACTGGAGCTGTTTGACTATGATGTCGATAGGAAGAGAAATGTAGTAGAGGAAATCTGAAGGAAGAGTATGTGAATGGTGCTGTTGAAGTGAAGAGAGTATCCGACAGGATCATGAGTTTGAAAATGGAAATCAAAGGGGTGATGCTGAATATTGTCAGTGCGTATGCCCCACAGGTTGATTGCCTGAAGAGAAAAAGTAAGTCTGGAGTAAGATGGATGAATTATTAGTGTCCTCAGGGGGGAAAGATTGGTGATTGGAGCAGACTTTAATGGGAACAGAGATGATGAGGAGGTGTTGGGAATGGTTTTAAAAGCAGGGTAATGGATTTTGTGGAAAGCATGGAAATGGCTGTGGTGAACATGCACTTTAAGAAGAAGGAGGAACTCAGCGTGACATATAAGAGTGGAGGAAGGTGCACAAATGTTGACTACATCTTATGCAGAACGTGCAATCTGAAAGATATAAGTGACTGCAAGGTTTTGGGAGAATGCAGCTGGGCAGTACTGAATGGTAGGATGGCTCTGGAAATTAAGAAGTGGAAGTGAGTGAAGGCGGAGGCAAGGATTAATGTTTGGATTGGAAGTTGAAGAAAGAAGAATGTTGCTCAGAGTTCAGGAGGAGTTGAGGCAGGCTCTGGGTGGCAGGGAAGAGTTACCAGATGACTGGGAAAGTACAACTGTACTGTGCTGAGGGAAACTGCCCAGAAAGTGTTTGGTGTCCTCTAGACAGAGGAAAGTTAGCAAAGAAAAAGTGGGATTGTCAACAGACGCACTCTCTTGACTTGCTAACAAGTTAAGAGAGTGTGTTGAGAAGATGGAGGGAGTACTTTGGGGAGCTGATGAATGGGGGCATTGTCAGGCGGGGGGTAGGGCATGGGGTCGGTCTTGAACGCGGGCAGCTGCATTTCAACTGTGGGGCATATGGTCGCCTGCTCAACCAGTGAGCTAAACTGGCGGCCAGCTTACAGTTATTTTTAATGACACTTGTAAAAGAAATTCTAGAATTAAGGGAACAAAGAAATAGTACAGAGTGTGGCTCGCCCTTAGACGGCTGGAATAGGCTCCAGTCCCTCCCCCAAAACCCTGAAATGAAGATGTATGTTAAAAATTAAAAAAAAACAAAAGAAAAACAGGGGACTTGACTTATCCAGAAGAATATCAAATGCCTAAGATAATCTTTGCACCTGAAACACAGAAATGTATCATGCATGATGAGTACATTTTCCCATCTTGTACACAGGATTGAAAATCTGTTAAGATTTCTGAAATTCATGTCGAAATTATAGCATTTGATCCACACATTCATTGAGTCCTTTCAAAGCTTTTAGTAAACCAATCTGTTTCCTGTTCATTTTGTAAAAATGACTAAACTTCCATGTTGAAACTGATAGCTGAGAAGATAAACACACAGGTCTGAGCATTAGGAAAACATGTAAAAAAAAAAATGCCAGTACAGTATCTAAGTTTTATCATACTGTACATCCGTTATATTCCCCTTCTTCACAGACTGAAAACAGTCTGAATTCAGTTTTTTCTACCACTGTGGCACACTGTCATGGGAACATAAAGGAACTGAACCACAGTTACTTAAATGACTTTCAGCCGGGCTGTTTTAAAAATCAAAACGTCTACTATTAAAGAGATAACAGCGCCACAAGCTGTTACTCCACAGTCCGAAGATGACCCTCCTCACCTGCAAATTTGTCTTCATTTATGCAATTTATAGTTAAATAGAGTATTTGAGACAAAAAGAGGAAACATTTCAAGCTTATCGCAACACTAAAATGTGAAAGCTGTTAAATAAAAAGGCACGAGACACACTGGGATTTGGCACTATCGCTGCATAACGCTGGAAACCTGTATCTGTGTTTTCATTATGTCTGAGCAACTTCTTCAAAAGTGAAGCACTGTGTGGAGGTGTCACTTTATCCCAGGTCTGGCAACGACTCCTGCGTAGCTCCTGAGCAGTCAACCCCAGGTAAAGCACGGAAATAGACTACAATACAGTCTGCTCATATTTGTGTCAGTGCAACTGACTTATTCATTCTTACCTACTCCTTTAGCCTTTAACCATCATTAACCGAGGTTAAAAAGCAAAACAACATAAAATGATACAAGGAAAGAAATTTTGATAAGAACTCAAGGGGCAGCAACAGGCTTTCCCTCGCTGCAGCAGAAAGCTACACTAAATGATATGGATACATGTGCAATGTGTTTTCAAAGTAGAGCCAGTTCTTGAAGATATTTTCAGAGAAAGAAAGAAACCAAAGCTGTCATCAGCATCACATTCATCTTTGGTTCCTGTTTTGTATCATATACATATATGAGAACACAACAGGATGTTGTCATATAAAATAACTGGAAGAGACCAGCATTTACTGGAAATGGATAAAGAAGAAAGGGTTCAGAGGATGTGGGTTTTTGGAAGCAAAGACAGTGCAGATGGTTTATTTGACAGAAGTGGCCAGTTCTCTGGTGTTAAATGATGTCTCGAAGGATCTATCTGATCAAAGCGTAAAGAAACAAGGTTATGAGGTTTAGTACCATATTCATATTCTGTTCCTTATACCTTCTGGTATTTTAGACATTTTCATGCTCACCATAACAAGCACAAGTCATGTGGTTCATTACCAAACCCAAGAAATGAATGGACAACGGGCCCTTGGGTGACGAATTCAATTTATGTAGCAAAGTATAACTAGTATTACTTTTAAAAAAAAAATTATTTAAACAGCACAATCAATTACAGTGATATGCACAATATGAGACTGTAATAGGTGTATATGACATTACAGTAAAAGCAAAGGATTGTAAGAAGATAGAGCAAATAGAAATTAGAAAATAGATCACATAGGTCGTTGGATTGTTGGAAAAAGATCAGTATTGTTATTCTCTAAATGAACTGATACTTAGAGTGCTATTAGGTAGTATTGGCCCCCTTCCTGATTTCTTACTTCTTTTTTTTTCCATATTTGTCACACTTTCAAGTTTCAGATCATCAAATTTTAATATTAGACAAAGATAAACAGAATAAACACAAAATGCAGTATTTAAAGGCCAATTTCATTTATCAAAGGGGAAATGCTATCCACCTACTTGGCCCAGTGTGGAAGTAATGACCTCTAAACCGGATAACTGGTTGTGCCACCCTTTGCAGCAAGAACTGCAGTCAAGTGTTTGAGAAAACTGACAACGAGTCTTTCACATCACTGTGGAGGAAATTTGTCTCTCTCTTCTTTGCAGAACTGTTTTAATTCAGTCAAACTGAAGGGTTTTTAAGTATGAATGACCTGTTTGAGGTTGTGCCAAAGCATCTCAATCAGACTAAAGCCCAGACTTTGACTATGCCACTCCAAAGCCTTCATTACTGTTTTTTAAAAAAAAGCCATTCAGAGGACTCCAGATTTTCTGGTTGACAACAGAATTCATGATTCTGGCAAGGCATCCAGGTCCTGAAGCAGCAAAGCAGACCCAGACCATCACACTACCACCACCATGTTTGACCGTTGGTATGATTTTCTTTTTATGAAATGCTGTTAGTTTTACACCACATGTAGTGGGTCCCAAACCTTCCAAAAAAGTTCAACTTTTGTTTCACCAGTCCAAGAATATTTTCCCAAAAGTCTTGGGAATTATCAGCATGGCTTTTGGCAAATGTGAGATAAGTCTTTGCGTTATTTTTGGTCAGCAGTGGTTTTCTCCTTCAAACTCTCCCGTGGATGCCATTTTTGCCCAGACTCTTTCTTATCGTTGAATCATGAACTCTGACCTTAACTGAGGAAAGTGAGGCCTGCAGTTCTTTAAATGTTGTTCTGGGTTCTTGTGTGACCTCCTCCTCCTTACCATGATTTTGGTAAGTCGGCTACTCGTGGGAAGGTTCACCACTGTTCCAAGTTTTCTCCATTTGAGGATAATGGCTCCCACTGTGGTTCACAGGAGTCCCAAAGCCTTAGAAATAGCTTTTTAACTCCTTTCAAACTGACAGATGTCAATGACTTTGTTTCTCATCTTTTCTTTAGTTTCTTTAGATCATAGCTTTGTGTGATTTTTTTTAAGCCTACTTCACTTTGCCAGACAGGTTCTACTTAAGAGATTTCTTGATTCAACAAGTCTGGCAGTAATCAGGCCTGGGTGTGGTTTGTGAAATCAGCTTTCCAAAAAATGTAGTTAATCACAGTTTATTCATGATTGAGGGGGAAAACTACTTTTACATGGAGGTTTGGATAGCTTTTTTCCCCTAATAAATGAAATCATCATTGGCATTTTGTGTGTATTCTGATTATCTTTGTCTAATATTAGATTAATATTTAATTGATGATCTGCATCTTGTAACTGAGACAAACACATGAAAAATTAGAAACCAGGAAGGGTTAAATACTTTTCACAACACTGTATATAGCATCATTCTAGTCAGTTGAGCACTCAAAGTGCTTTCTACCACACGTCTCATTCACCCATTTAAATGCATATTCAGACAGCGCTTTCCTCTAAGCCCAAGTGCTTTGTCTAACTTTCACACACACACATTCACGGGGGCTTTAACAAGCAAGTATATTCCTAATGTTAGTCCCAAGCCCGGGGGAAAGTTGCATCAGGAAGGGCACCCAGCATAAAATTTTGGCCAAATCAAGCATGTGGATCATAAAGAATGAGATTTCCAAACCAGATCAGTCAGTTAGGCCCAGGCTAATAACGACTGCCTCCAGTGCTGTTGGCTAACAGGGTGCTGGTGGAAACTGTGCTTCTGTTGGCTGAACACAAAGGGAGAGGAGAAGGGGAAGGCATGGAAGGCAGGAATCTGTAGGTGAGAGCAGGGACTTTAAACTAAGACTTGTAAAGGGAAAAGCTGGCTGATATGATGGCAAGAAGGAAGGTAGATATATTGTTTGTGTGGGAGACCAGGGGGAAGGGAAGCAAAGCCAAGTGGCCATGAGGTGGATTCAAACTGTTCTACTACAATATAAAGAGAAAATTGAGTCATCTTGAAGGAAAAGTATGTGAATTGTCAAACAGGATCATGGGTTTGAAAGTGGAAATTAAAGGGGTGATATTGTCAGTGCATATGCCCGACAGGCTGGATGTCAGAAGAGAAAAAGGAAGTCTGGAGTAAGATGGATGAATTAATACAGTCTCCCCAGGGGAGAAAGACTGGTGATTGGAGTAGACTTTAATGGACGTGCAAGTGAAGGGAACAGAGATGATGAGGAGGTGTTGGGAAGAAGGGCAGATGGTGAGCGTATCCAAACTTTTGACTAGTACTTTACTTCAAAAAGAGGGAAACACATAGGGTGACGTATAAGAGTGGAGGAAGGTGCACACAGGTGGACTACATACAGAAGGTGCAATCTGAAAGACATAGGAGAATGCAAGGTGGTGGCAGTGGAGAATGCAGTTAGGCAGAATCAGATGGTACTATGACATTAGATATTAAGAAGAGGAAATGCATGAAGGCAGAGGCAAGGATTAAATGGTGGAAGTTGAAGAAGGAAGAATGTTATACACAGTTCAGGGAGGAACTGAGGCAGGATCTGGTTTGTAGGGAAGAGTCACCAGATGACTGGGAAAGTACAGCTGTACTCCTGAGGGGAACAGCCAAGAAGATATTTGGTGTATCCTCTGGACAGAGAAAAGAAGACAAGGAGACTATAGTGGTGGAATGAGGAAGTACATGAAAGCATTTAAAGGAAAAGATTGGGAAAGACAAGTCGGATAGTCAGGGAGATAAGGAAAGTAGAAAGTGTGAGGCTTGGCATACATAAAGAGAGAGGCAGCAAAGGAAGAGGAAAAAGAGTATAGTGAAGTGTATGTGAGGATGGACACTGAATACTTTGTCATTTTCTTCATTTATCAACTCCTCAAAGAGAGGAGGACAGAAATGCAGAGGATTAGTCAAGAGGGTGAATAAGATGAGTTGAAAGGTGGTTGGTCCAGATGACATACCTGTGGAGATATGGAGATGTCTAGGAGAGAGGACAGTGTACTTTTTAACATAACTGTTTAAAAGTTGTAGTAACCACTGAGGGACAAAGTTGATGAGCCATGCCATGAAGCTATGGGAAAGAGTTGTTAACGCAAGGTTAAGAAAAGGTGATGATCAGTGAGTAGCAGTATGGCCTTATGCCAAGAGCACTACAGATGCAATGCTTGCTTGGAATGCTGATGGAGAAGCATAGAGAAGGTCAGAAGAAGTTGCACTGTGTCTTTATAGATCAAGAGAAAAAATATGATAGAGCGCAAAGGAGGAACTGGGGTCCTGCATGTGGAAGTGGGGAGTGGCAGAAAAGTGTGTGAGGGTGGTGCAGGACATGTATGAGGACAGAGAGAGACAGTGATGAGGTGTGTAGTATGAGTTTGCAGATGGGTTCTGCTCTGAGCTCCTTCTTGTTTGCAATGGTGATGGACAGGTTCACAGATGATGTCAGGCGGGAGTCTCTGTGGACTATGATGTTTAGGACACTGTGAGCTGTAGTAAGAGTACAGAGCAAGTGGAAGACAGCCTGCAGAGGTGGAGGTATGTTCTGGAGAGAAGGAATGAAAATCATTAGAAGGAAGAAAGAATACATGTATATGAATGAGATGGACACAGGTAGAAAGTTGAGATAGTGATGGTAGATGAATTTAAATACCTGGGATCAACAATCCAAAGCAACTGAAAGTGTGCAAGATGTGATGAAGAAAGTGCAGACAGGGTGGAGTAGGTCAAGACAAGTGCCAGGATTAGTATATCTGAGGGACATTTCAGGTTGAGCAGTTTGTAGACAAAATCAGAGAGAAAAAGTTGAGATGGTTTGGACGTACAGAGGAGGGATACTGGATATATTTGACAACGGATGTTGAATATGGAGTTGCCAGGCAGGAGGAAAAGAGGAAGACTACAGAGAAGATTTAAGGATGCTAGGGATAGGGTGAGATGGAGGCGGATGTTCCACTGTGGCGACCCCTACAGGGAATTGCTGAAAGAAGATGAACTACTAAAACATTTTATGCTCCTGACATGCTTTTTTTTTCTCCAGCTGTTTACAGTTATATGACCATAGTGCAAAGCAAAAGAAAAAAAAACTGTTACCTGTTAATTTGTGTTGACTGAGATAACTTATATAATCCAGCTTGTGATTTAATTCAATTTTATTTCTATAGTACCAATTCACAACAGTCACCACAAAGCAGTTTAAATTGGACAAGACATGCGCTGTGGACGAGACCAGAGATTAAAAATAACTAACGATCAAATGCAGAGTGGTTTATTAAGTGAAAAGAGGTGAGTGAAAAAAAAATGCTCAGTGCATCATGGGAACCCCCCAGCAGCCTAGGCCTATTGCAGCATAACTAATGGAGGGTTCAGGGTCACCTGATCCAGCCCTAACTATAAACTTTATCATTAAGGAAAGCTTTAATGCCATCCTGGATAAGTATCTGGTTAGACACCATGTCTCTAAGATTTGTAGGACCGCCTACAATAACCTTATCTGAATTTAGAATCAGGAAATTAGAGGTCATCCAGATTTTTATGGTTTCAAGATATTCCTGCTGTTTAACTAATTGTTTTGTGTCATCTAGCTTAGAATATATAAAGCTGGGTATCATCTACATAGCAATGAAAAGCACTGACTCTTTGTCAGCTTAGTAGCTGCGGAAAAGAAACCTGGGGCTGTTCTTGTTTTCTTCAATCAGTGATGAATGGTAAGATGCTTTCTGGAGGGCTTTTATTATTATTTTTTTTTAAATAGAGCAACAAACTCTTTCCAAACTAAACAAAGTTCCTCTAAATTAGTGAGATAGCATGTCCTCTCCAACTTAAGGGTTGTCTGCTTTAAGGTGCATGTTTGTGAGTTAAAACAGGGAGTCAAGCACTTCTAATGTGAGGTCTTCTTTTTCAAAGGACTCGTATGCAGAGAGGCTGTAACACTATTAACAAGATAATCGATCTCTGTGGGAGCAGAGCTTAGGTAGCTGCTCTGCACTGTGTTGGCACATGATGTTGAAGTAGTGGAATTATATCCTTAAACTTAGTTGCAGCACTTTCAGAAAGACTTCTACTTCCCTACTACATGGAACATAAATCTAAACATGTCACTCTTGGTCCGACTGGGGAGGGAACCACAGAGTCCATCGGTGTTTTGGCAAAGTCACACACCAATTCAATATTAACTTTAGGTACCTTAGATTAATGTAACTGCATGTCACATTATTATTTTGTAAAATTATTCATTTGACAAAATCTACTCTCTGGCCACTAGAAGACAATCAATGAGTATTGATTGAAAAAATATTAAATTTAAAAAAATTGACTCAAAAGTTTAAAAAAAAAACTAATATCCAACAGTAGAACAACAAAAGAGATACCCATAATTTCAAATTAACAAAAGAAATAAAATGCAATGGTAATTAAGAACAAAAATAGAATAGTTAAAAATGTAACGCCAATACTTTAAAAACACTAAAAGAAGTGGAAATCAAATAAAACAATAAGATTAACGGTACACCAACGTTCAAGTCCAAAAAAAAGAACTAATAAATGTATTATTATTATTATTATTATTATTATGCTGTGGGTGTGTTTTGTACTCTCCTCCAGTCTAAGGTACCACCCTTCACTGCAGCTGACTCCACTTAGCATTTAGGCCTGGGAGTACTTAAGCTGAAGGGGTAGGGAGTGTCTCAGTACCAGAGTGCCTTTCTCCTTATAGTATGTGGCAATTTTATGTCTTCTCTGTGATGAATACTGTTAGATTATTTGAACTATTCATCCTACATTCTACTTATATTTTTAGACTTTTTTTTAAAATTCTGTTTAAGTATTTCTATTTGCTTTTGATGGTAAAGCCTGGAGGTCTGTTTAAATTTCCTAAAACAAAGGGTTTTTATTTGTTCTGATGCAGCCTCACTGTCTCCTTTTTCTCCTGGGCACTTTTATTGTTACCTCCACACATCCCCTGGATATTCCAGGGAATGTAACAAAGACATATTGACTCATATTGCTTGTTCTATGGCCAATAACGGCACCGAGACTTAGCAGAAATCATTTGACATTTATGACCTGAGATACCACACAGAAAATGGATGAGAAAGAGAGGGTGGCGATGGTAACCGGACACAGCTAGCCCCAAATTAAGACCAAAATAGAAAAATACACACACGGAAACCAATAGGCTCTGATGTGTTATTAAAAGGCTAAAAATTCAAAAGGCAAAAATTCTTCTTTTCCCCTACGCTCATTGATTGGAATGGTGGAGCCTCTGGGATCCCAGCATTTGGAAAATAGTTTTACAATATGTCTCTTTCCCTTTTTATCCAGTACTTCCTTCATTCCCTCAGCCTCTCAATCTCCTCCTTTTCCCACTTTCACATATTTTGGCAGGCACTTAGCTGTTTTTCTCTTCTCCTGCTCCAAGTACTGTATCCACATTCTGCTTTTGTTTTTGAGTAAAGTCTTGACATCAACCAGTCTAAACTACTCCAGCCCCCCCCCCCATTCTCTAAATAAATAAATAAATAAATAAGAACAGTGGAGAGACGAACCTACACATCTGAGATTAACAGGGACTGATTCCAAATAAGATTACACATCTCACATGTGACACAGCTCAATCTCAAATTTGAGAGTTCAACAAAAAGGCAAACTACATCTGGTCCACATACTGGAGGTATGTAATTTAAAATAAATCAAGCTCAAGTGACTTTTACTTCCACTGCCATGGTAATTAATACTGACCACTGGGGGAGTTTGGCTGAGCTGGCCAGTGCCACAAGTAATTGCATCAGTACCAAATAGATACTGCTAATTACTAAACACTTTAATTCAACCAATATGTTTTTTGTTCCAACAATAAATTAGCCACAGCTGAAGAGCGACACATTACACACCTCTGGCAATGAAGGGTCTTTTTTGTTTTCAGTGTGTTTAAAGTGCTTTGCACTCTGCTTATGAAACTTTTTAATCATCCAGTGACCCAAATGTTTTTGAAAACATAGACAGCCAGAGCTGAATATTCTTCAAATGTGAGTACAAGAATATTCTGTATCATCGCACTCTTTTCTCTGCTGGCCAGTCAGAGGAAAAACGTAAGGCCCATCTTACATTAGCTTGACTGTAAACAACAAATGTCTTGGAAAAAGGCAGATGGTGGGCACATCCTATTCCACCATTAGACAACATCATGCTGTATGTGAAGCTGCCAGTTTACTGATGATTTCTTTGTTTTGGTAGGTAAATTCAGGTAAAATATCTAGCACAGCTGACTTTGCACTTGTTCACCAAAGCAAAAAATGTGGTGCAAACTCCAGATTAAAAAACAAGTTAAGAGAATGAGAATGAAGTCTGGAAATGGACCATGCCAATTAGCTATGTGGCTGTGT
Organism: Pterophyllum scalare; assembly: GCA_024447675.2. Classification (NCBI taxonomy): domain Eukaryota; kingdom Metazoa; phylum Chordata; class Actinopteri; order Cichliformes; family Cichlidae; genus Pterophyllum; species Pterophyllum scalare. The sequence continues at coordinate 58,286 of JAMQGT020004848.1, read as the reverse complement.
ATGGTTCTTCCAATGCTACTGAGGCCCCCCTACTTTTTAAATGAATAAATTGTTGAAATGCCAATATGTCTTGTTTCTTCAATTCAATCATCCAGTCCAATATATGACACCAAACAACAGCTGTTTGGCATTGGCAGAGAAGATCTGGCAAGTTTTTCATGGGCAAAACCCACATACTCAACTCTGCTGCTCAACCCACAAGTAAATGTTGTTGTTTTTTTAAAGCAAAAGTAGGACCATTTAAGGGGAAATGAACAGGCTTTCAAACAGTACACAAGAAGCATTGTTACAGCAAAGAAATAATTGACCAAACATAAATGTCCTTCTTCACTTGGTAGTATATAATGCATAGCTTTCTCCAGAAGGTGGCAGTAAGGTGCCTTGGATGTATTTGCAGACCCCCCCCCCCAAAAAAAAGAGAAGAAAATTAAAAACTTTTACAGCCAGACAACTGGACTGATGAAACATGTGTGATGCAGTAATATTAGCTACTGCTGCACAAGCAGCTGAAACCTTAAAGACAACTAGAGCCCTCAGAAGGTTCTGAAAAATAAAATGAAATTCAGTGCAAACTCCAGTAGGCAAAGCTAGCATATCACAAGCCTGGCACAAATATGTAGGGTTACTTAAGAGCTGCTCTACAAAGAACAGTAAAATTATAATGCCCAGTGAATACTGAATCATATTTTGGCTTGAAATATCCATCCCTACACTGAGCATAAATTGTACTTTCTGGGATCATTCAATATGCTCAGAATTCCCATTGTAGATTACTGAGCTCCAGGGGGCAGAGGATTGATCTTCAAAACACATGTTGGATCAGAGGTTAAATGGTGACCACTCGTTTCTCCCCAAGCTGAATCGGTTTGGGAGCAGCAGGCTAAGCAGCAATGTCAGACCTCCCCTCCCCAGCCATCTTCTTCCTGGGTCTGCCCCAGAGTCTCTTCCCAAAACACCTGACCTAGGAGGCATCCTAATCAGACACACAAATTGCCTCAACTGGCTTCTTTTGATACAGAGTCCCTCCCAAATGACCAAACCCCTCACCCTATTTCCACCTCTGCTGCTTGCATAAGCCATTGCATTCTATTGGTTGCTACACAGGAGTCGAGGTTTCAGTTGAGGGCAGATCAACCAGTAAATCTACAGGCTCGCTTGTTCCAATCTGTCAGTCTCCCACTCCCTTTTCCCCTCACTCGTGAGAAACTTGTCCTCCACTTAGAGTACCAAATAATTCCCAGCGCAGATTAGGAATTACTTGGGCTACACTCTATAAAGCTGAATGGGCGAGTAACTCGATGTCTCTTCAAAAACCATGTGTACTTATCTTAAGTATTCCACGTTATTGGGTTATGTCAAACCCACGTTATGTCAAATTTGATCCCTATTTTCAAAGCATATATCCTAGCCAAATTAGGATGATTTAGAACAGTGGAAACCACCAACAACAACTGCCTTCCAATTATATTCTTGACAGAGGTTGTGCATGAATTTCCTTTGAGTTTTGGAACAAGTTATGACCAGCCAAACACAAGTGATATTATACTTAAAAACAATCCCTTCTTCTCTACCCACATCCTCTTGGAAGCGACTGCAGATTTCTGAAGTCAGTACACTCACTCAGGCAAGATATAACTGATTGAATGCATCTTGGAGCCCTGACAAAAATGCTACTTTTAACCACAACACTCAGTTTTGGCAATCTGGGGCACATCATCACAAGTAATAACACAAAGTGCAACAAGTGGGACAGACGGGCTTTTTTTTTTTTTTTTTGGTCAGTGTGGATGCTCAGTGGGTTCATATTACTTGTTTAGCCTTCCATACCCTGAGAGCTCTGTCTCACTCTTTAAGCTCTCTAACTGTATTTGAGTCTCTCTCTCTCTCTCTCTCTCTCTCGTGTGTGTGTGTGTGTGTGTGTGTGTGTGTGTGTGAGTGTGTGTACATGCAGCTAAACTAGGGCAGTGAGTCCAGCTGAAACCTTATGCACAGCTGCAAGTCTAGAAAAGGCCTTTGTGTTAGGCCTGATTCATGTCCCCTGAAGGAACAGTAAAATTGTAAGTAAGTGCATAAGAATGAGACTGGTATAGTTAGGAGGAATGGACACATTCTGGATATCTAAAGCCGAAGGTCTTCACTGCTGTTCTCCCTGATAAAGAGCCCTGTCATTGTTAGCCTCTTGATTATCTCACTCCACCTCCATTAACGGGCAGCATGGTGGTGCGGTGGTTAGCATGACATCTAGAAGGTCGTGGTTCAATTCCACCTTCCTCTCTGTGTGGAGTTTGCATGTTCTCCCCGTGTCTGCGTGGGTTTCCTCCCAGTTACTGGGGTTAGGTTAATTGGTCACTTTAAATTGCCCATGGGTGTGAATGGTTGTCTGTCTCTCTCTGTGTTAGCCCTGCAACAGGCTGGTGACCTGTACTGGGTGTACCCTGCCTCTCGCCCTATGTCAGCTGGGATAGGCTCCATTAATGCCAGATGACATTTCTGTATCCCCCTGACTCCAAGCCAGGGCTCACAATCTCAACGTCAACTCTTTGGAGTCCATTAATTTCTGATAAAGTGCAGCTAGGAGGCTGAGGTAAGTCTAGTTTGTTGGTGGAGGAAAGTTCACCATGACCAATCTTATGCTGTCAATGGTAGCACACATGTGCATTCTGCCCTGGCGTGACAAACGATTCTATCTTTTTTCATGAAAAACACAAGCGTTTCATCACTTAAAAGAAGACTGAGTTGCAAAAAGAAGTACTTTTCAGCAGACAGTTGTCAAAAAAACAAACAAACAAACCAAAAACTGGAAGAGTACACCTACAAAAGGAAGACAAGTTGAAATGAGGCTCTCACAGCTGATAACGGGACCTTAACTGATAAACTTTCTTTAAAAAATTGGAATAGAAAAGAATAAAATAAGTTACATCCTGGCTTTAGAACCTGTTTCAGCTGAAGCTGTATTGTTCGTGTTAATGAACAATGAATGTTTCAAATCAGTCTTTTCTTTAAAAAAGATGTGCTGCTTGCCTAGTGTTGACATCGAGCCACAGAAATAGTTGCACATCTCCATACAGCTACCTGGGGTTTTGACATTGGACAGTCCTTGTTGACTTACAACCCAGTGCCAAAAATGCTGTGTAAAATGTAAATTAAAACAGAATGCAATTATTTGCAAAAATCACAAACCCATATTTTACTCACACAGAAAATACAGAGAATACATCATATTTAAGCTGACACATTTTACTATTTTAATGAACAATATCAGCTGATTTTAAATTTGATGTCAGCAACATGTTTCAAAAATTCAGACAGGGCAACAAAAGCCTGGAAAATTAAGTGGTTAAAAAAAAGAAACAGCTGGAGGAACACTTCCAGCTAATTAGGTTATTTGGCCACAGAAAAGCAGCATCTCAGAGAGACAAACTTTCTCAGAAGCAAAGCTTGGCAGATTTTCACAAAAACTGCAAAAAACTTATATCTACAAACTGTGGAACAATTTCAGAATAATGTGCCTCAATGTAAAATTTTGCACAACAAGACTTGCACATCTGGAATGGTACATCGATGGTGAAAGGTATGTACTGGTTTTAAAGCAGCATATGCTCACATCCAGAGGAAGGTCTTGCATATTTCAGTAAGACAATGCCAAACTGCATACTACATCTGTTAAAACAGCTGCCTGCAGTCCGGACCTTTCACCAACTGAAAACATTTGGAGTATCATAAACTGAATGATATGACCAAGAAGGCCAAGGACAGTTGAGCAACTTCTTTCAGAAAGAATGGGACAACATTCCTCTCCCAAAAATCCAGTAACTGGTCTCCTCAGTTCCCAGCTGTTTACAGACTGTTAATAGAAGAGGGAACGCTACACACTGGTAAACATGGCCCTGACAACTTATTGAGACACGTTGTCATCAAATTCAAAAGTACCTTTTTTTCCCCCTAAAATAAAAATGATACATTTTCTCTGGTTAAATATTTAATATGTTTTCAAATCATTGCATTGATTTTATTTACATCCCAAATTTTTGGGAACTGGAGTTGAATAAGAATGGAGATTAAACACTGTTTTCACTCTTAAATGTCAATATTGAAAAGTAAAAAATACTGAATACACTGAAGAACCATGTACCATCATTTTACCAACACACCATTTTCACGTTATAAATACTACTGTATTGCAAATACAAACCACATATCCTTAGGCTAGCGACAGATCACATTCATGGTTTATAAAATCTTAATTGTAGGTCTCCATTTATGAAGCAATGGAAGTAAAAGCACTACTTCCATCGCTGAATGAACGTGCAGGGCTTTCACACCCATCCAGTGTTATTTTATATTAAAGGGTTACTGGGCTGCGCTGTTATATAGGTCGCACCAGTACATCTGTCAACCTCCCGTTCCACGCTCCCCTCACTCATGAACAAGACCCCGACATACCTAAAACTCTTCAACTTTGGGCAGCGCCTCATCCCTGACCTGCAGTGGTTAATCCACCCTATTCCAGCTGAGAACCATGGCTTCAGACTTGTTAGCACTATGGTTGTACAAGGACCAGAAACAACAAAAAATGACTAAAGCTAATCACACACAAAGGCTGTTATTTCACCCAATTTGCCTCATGCTATGCTCATGTGACAAGAGCAAAGGTAACACTTTTGTTTAGTAGATTGTTCAGCTGAGGATTAGACAGTCAGCAGGTGGAGTTTTTCTGAATCCCAGGAGGGTTATTGCTGCTCAGATTAGGGCCTGCAGTGTTGTATTATCAGCTCTTGTTTTCATTTGTGGCATGACAAGGACATGCCTCACCTCACAGGTAAAGCAGATCCAGCAATGTCTGCAACATTTTGACAACTTCCAGTCTGGAACATTTTCCATCCAGATGATGGAGGCAACAATGGCATCTGAGTCTTTCTTCTTTAAAATAACTGACTGAGTGCTGTGTGTTACTTTAATTCAGGCAAATGGCAAATATCAGGTGGGCAAATTGTTACATTTCTAAACTGCGCTGGAATTGGGTGCTTTTGACTGGGGTCCCCCTGGGACTCCGAAATGGTAAATGGACTGGTTCTTATATAGTGGTTTTCTACTCTACTTTGTGCACTCAAAGCAACACAATGGTGTTGCAGCATTAGAAACAATTTGACAGTGTCATGAAATATTGGAATGACAGAAGTGAGAGGGGGAAAAAAAAAGCACCTGATACATGCCAAAAGGGTACACCCTGGATAGTTCGCCAGCCCGACACATGGCTAACAGAGAGAGACAGGCAACCATTTGCACTCACATTCACACTCAAGGGCAATTTAGAAACACAAATTAACCTAACACCACTAACTGCATGTCTTTGGAATGTGGGATATGCCCGGGGAGAACCCATGTAGCCATGAGAAAAACATGCAAACTCCACACAGATGGTGGATTCAAACCCAAGACAATAGTGCTAACCACCGTGCAACCATGCTGCCACCTTGGTTGGATATTTGAATATTTAATGGAAACATAGAGCACCTAAAATTTGAATAAGTCCATGCATTGCAACAGGATCAACTGTTATGAAAACACACAATAACAAGAGCAAATTTTCCTTGCAAACATTCAAACTGTAAACTGGGAAGACCAATCTTGACCAATGCCACCTCCCAAAGCTTCACAACCACAATGTGAAATCATTTTAAAGAGGCCTAAAAGGTTTCTCACCTTCCACCACACACGTATACAAGCACTGTACACACATGGTCTCATGTTCCCTTTCATTCACCTACTTAGTATTACTCTACAGATTTTAAAAAATGTCTTGATCACAGAGGATGTAGCTTTGCCAGAGAAACCTTAACTTTTCCAATTATTTTTCACTATATTTAAAATGGTTTTTTTGTACTTCCTCTGTCCCTAGTGTGCATCTCACTTTTTTAAGCTATGCACTGAGCCCACCAAGCACTGAATAATGAGTACACAGTGCTTGATAGAAAACCTTTATAAATACATCTGTTGTTCAACTGACTCTACAGTAAACCTAGATGTCCATCTTTTTTATAAATCCTATTAACAGCTGGGATAGGGTGGCTTGTATTGTTTTTACGTTCATGAGTCTGTGCACGCGTGTATGAGTGTATCATCATGGAAAAATGTGGTTCTGGATCACAGACTGTACAACACAAGGACTTAGGCTCCACGTATGAAAAGTGACACCAATGTCAGCTGATTCAAATGCTTTGGGTACTGTGGCAGCTGTTTATATGTCAATCTGTCTTCAAACATGGGTATAGTACAACCCATTAGTAATCATGCAGTAAAGACTATTCATTGGCTGAACTTTATGATTCAAATGGACATAACAGAAGTTATTACAAATCAAGATGGTCTGTAGTTAACTTGACATTTGTTTCCTTCAACTATTATTCAGGAAAATATGGTCATTAACAGATGTTTGTTTTTTTCACATTCTCCAGTGTCATTAACTGACAGCACCAGTCACTTAACTAGTGCTTTCAGTCACTTAGCTAATCACTGACAATAGCTATCAATCCTGATCAGGAAGTTTGTGGTGCTCATGTAGCAAAAAGCTTATTTGTGCAGAACATTTACAAACCCACAAAGCCTACAAATTGCTCTTCCATCTGCTGCAAAAAGCACAGACTAAAATCAGTGCTACTTGATGGCTCGGTCACACTTGAGTAAAGAGTTAAAAAAAAATAGAAAGAAAGAAAAAAAAAAGGGATGACAACCTCATGGCAACTAAGGAAAAAAGTGGAAGAGACTGGATGGATGGAAGTAGTTGTGGTCACCCAGAGGCTGAGGGAGAAACACTCTCAACCTCTTGATGTACCAAATTCTTTTTTCCACTAGTACCTACTCAGCTTGGCTCGTCTCAAATGGATTTCATTAGTTTTCCATTACAATTGAGTACTGCTTCAGCAAGGCGACCCCAAATTCTAGTGACATCATTTGTATGCGACACAAATTGTTGCTCCGGCTAGCTTCCTCTGGATTCTGTCATTAGCCACCAAGCACAAAAAAGTCTGTGTTGGTTAGTGTGTAGCCATTTCCCTTGTTGCTGGTTTTCAAAAGTGGTGGGTTTGATTCTTGTGAAGGAGTCATACTCATGACTCATCAAGTGACATCACTCCCTGGCCAATCAGTGGCATGCATTCTGTTGACGTCACCTTTGTGACTTGACTCAGATTGCTTGGAACCACAGCTGAGTCCCTGTCTTTAAAGCAACCATTTCAAAGGCAGCAAGACTGCTTCCTCAAACATGGTCACAATAATTTTGGTCACGCTGTAGTCTTGGTTGCGACTGTTGCATGAACGGAAGCAGAGAAACATGTGACTCACAATATTTACCCAACCACATAAAAATTGTCACAATTCTGAATGGATTTAAAAGTCTGAAAAAAATGTGTTTCTACCAATCATGTTGTCAACGAAAACTATAAACTACATCATTTTGACAATAATTAAAAAACAGCAACAAAAAGAAAATAAAAGTAATATCTCAAAACAGGGACATCTGTCACACACAATGTCTTCTGCTCCTCCCAAATGCTCTGCTTTTTAGCTGGTGGGCTCAGGCTGTTGAACAGCTGTACTTGTTAACAAAAAGTATCTAGAAGTAATGTTATGTGCCATTAATATTTTCTTGGAATAAACAGCTTTATGATCTAAATTTAGCACAAATTACAAGAATTAGATAACAAACGGCAATAAAATAGACAATTTCCTGGTAGGGTCTCCCAAGGCAAACCAATTATAGAGGGATCATAATACTCAGCCTCACTAAGAAGGTCCATGCCAGGGTACTGCAGGGGAGAGTCTTTCCATTAGCTGAACCTCGGGTTCAGGAGGAATAAAGTGATGTTCATCTTGATCATGGAATGCTGGACAAACTCTTTATCCTCTCAATGTTTGATATCCAAAGGTGCGTTTGCCCAACCAGTCTACTTGCGCTTTGTTCGACTATGTTCCTTGGGGATCCTGTGGGAGGTGCTTTGAGAGTATGGGGTATATTGCCCATTGCTATGAGCCATTCAGTCTTTGAAAAACCACAGTGAGAGCTTGATGCATTGCTGGCAATAAGTCGGACTCATTCTCAGTGGGTGTCAGACTTTGCCAGGGCTGCCCTTTGTCACAGATTCTAGTCATAATTTTTATTGACAGGATTTCTAGGTGCAGTAGAAGTAGAAGTAGAAGGCTTCCACTTTGGTGGTGTCAGGATTTTGTCTCAGCTTTTAGCAAATGAGGCTCTGTTGGCTTCATCAGGTGATGCCCTCTAGCTCGTACAGAAACAACTTGCAGGTGAGTATAAAGCAGAAGGAATGTGAATTAGCACCTCAAGGATAGAAGTCTGAGACCATAATTCTCAGCTGGAAAAGGGTGCAGTGACCAGTCTTGGTCATGGACAAGTTGATGCCCCAAGTGGAAGAATTCAAGTGGTCTGCAGTGATGCTGATGCTGTAATTGGTCTGCTGTAGTGAAGAGAGCTGAACATGCAGGTGTCAGTTTACAAGCCTATTTTCTCCTATGGTCACGTACGATACAAGCAGCAGAAATGAGCTTCCTCAGAAGGGTAGCCTATTCTTTAGTGATAGGGTGAGGAATTCAGTCACTGGTAAGGGACCACTACTCCCAAAAAACTGAACTAGAGCAACTATTCCTCCACATAAAAAAGGGGGCAGGTGGCTGGGGTGAGGGAGGTCTGGGCTTTTCTGTTTAGGCTGCTGCCCCTGCAAGCCAGACCTGGATAAGCATCAGTGGACGGATGGATGGATGGAACTTTCAGTCGGGCATGATATGTCCGATGATAGTGTATTAGATCACTATAGAGCAGAGGGACATGGACACTTGAGCCTTTTCCTCACCACAGACAAGAATAACTCCTGTAACCATGGTAACATCTACAGAAAGATGGCCACAGCTGTGGCCTCAAACTGCTTAGAAAATACGTAAGACATTTTTAAAAAACCTGACTAAAAATGCTCTTAGTGTTTGTTGACAAAAAGTAACGGCCATCAAATGGCAAAAACTAACATGGATGTACTCCCAAGTTGGGCCATATTCAAAAACAAATAGCTGAGATCATTTGTTCCCTCAGCATTTTCAATAACCTACAATCACACACAAACATTAACACTTGGTTGATGGACTTTTAGTGATTCAACAACTCATTGTAACTATTATTGTGATGACTTCTATATGTACTGAATTTTTTAGTAACAAGTTTATGATGAGCATTGGTTGTGTCTAGAAACCAAATTACTCCTCGCTGGCAATATACAGTATCTAATCCAAAGAAAGATTACTGCCTTATATGTTAAATTAGACCTGTTGGGCTCTTTTTCCTGCTCCACACTGTAACTCATGGGACTCTGCTAGAGATCTTAAACAACCCATTTTAGGTCAAAGCACTTTAAGGCCAAACTCAATTAAGACAACTTTCTTATGATTACCTGCCTCACATCAGGCTTCTACAAGAGCCAGAGCTCACGGGCAATGCTTCATCCTCTCGCTGTTGTGCAGGCTCAGATAAAAAATAGTAAACCTACATTCTCCTTCTTGACTGCATGTTCCAACTTCCCAAACCCAGTTTTACATGTTTGAGCTGAATCAAAACTGGAATATCAGAGTGGATGCCAATGACACCTGCTACAACAAAGATTACAGCAAGACATCTCTGTTCAGTAGACCCTTTATTGTGGTATTTAATTTTTCAACCTGTACTAAACAATGTGCTAAATGTCTGTTGTCAGGAAATACTGATGGTAATGCAGAGAGAAAGATGTTATTCTGTTGATACTAATATTGTCTTCTTTCATTTTCCCTTGTAATCACTTTTACACATATAAACCCAGCTTGGAAGAGGCAGTAGAATCATTTTAATATGGCCATTGTCTTCAATGAACCTGTACTAACAAGCAATATGTCCATTATTGATGCTGATCATCAATTCAAGACAAACACTTCAGTGATAAATAAAAGACATGTAGAGCTTGTGGGTCTGACTCCTCTAGGCTTGTCTTTTAACATTAGCCTACCCGCTGACCTCTGTAGAGTTGTCTGTTGGCATGAAAAAACACTGGTTGGCTTTTGGCTGCTGTTGGTCCAAAGAACAAAACCGTATCCCTTGTTGTCTTCTGCTTTGTTCTTCAGAAGACGCAAAAAATTTGAATTTTCCCCTCACAAGAGAAAGCATTTTTGTGCTGTAGCTCTGCCTGAGATGACCGTACAAAAAGAACACCTTTTGACGTCAACTAGACCGTTAAGAACAGTCTGAAGCTTGAGCTTTTGACTCACAAAGGCTGCTGACACCAATGTCAGTATTTGAAACTCTGGACATGTCGATATGTATGACAAAAAAGGAAAGGAAAAGCATAATAATATAATATTTTGTTAAAAGGCAGAACTTGACTGTGAGTGCAAAAATGTCTCACAAATGAGGATTTTCAAATAGGAAGAAACTTTTTACCTTTCATTTATCTACTAGAAGCTATACCTCTGAACTTCACCTTTCATTGTCAACATTTGACAGAACAATTTGTTTATTCTGTTGAAGAAATCTCTTTCACATTTTGCATTCAGTTAATAGGATTATTTGTTGGTCTCTCTAGCCTAAGGCAACACAGGGCAATGTGAGAACATTTGCACGTTTTATCCATTACTACTCTATTCATTTGAATTCAATCTCTCGGCTACTAAAAGCATTTCTAGAGAGAGCTGTGATTTAGAACAGAACATTAAAAAAAACAGTCACAAGAACCAATGTGTGGAACAGATCTTGCATGAATGAAGGCATTGAGATAAAAGATGAGCAAAATGATGAGCAAATATATGAGCAAATGTATCAACCCTGTAGTCACTTATCAATGTTTTCCCCAATACAGAGTGACAATGGAGGCACTGAAACAGCACCACTATTGTGCAAATACAAATTAAATGGAATTAAATTGTGAAAGCTGAACCCATGCTCTGCTGTCATGCTAGGGACTGGAATAATAGTGATCAAAACTCAGCAAAAACTCTCTGAACATGGGACTTTCCTGTCCTCCAAACACGCTTCAGTGTTCGAAAATCCTGTTGTGTACACCCATTCTGCATCACAGCGCTGCAGGAGCTGTCTGCAGAAAGTTATGGTAGATCACCATCAGTGGTCTGCTCAGTCAAAAAGATGGACAACCTTCACGCCTCCCTTCACTGGGTTTTTGTGTTTTTAAACAGTGGCAGTAAAATGATGAATAGGTGTGTGATCACTGGCTAACCAGTAAAAAAAGAAAAAATCTCTCGGTGCGACATCTGTAGTGGAACTATAGTGGAGGTAAGCTTGTTTAGAGCTTGGACCAGAGGTTTTAAGTTCCAATGAGAGTCAGCATGTCATTATGGCAAAGACAATCAGTTGGCATCCACTTTCATAACCAAAACTGTGTGCCATATCCACATTCACAGGCTCTTGTTAGACACAGCCTCACAGAGGAGAAGCAGATATAAAAACAAAATGGTGCAATAACACCATGAGGGAGAGAGAGAGGGAGAGAGAGACAGAGAGAGCTATTTCAGTGAATTATAATTTCAGAGAGTGCAGTGAGTCAGCAGAAGAGGAGAGCAGATGAGGGAAAAGAGAGATGATTTAAAAGAGAGAGAGACTACCAGGGAGGATGACAGATGGTTGGTGTAAAGCAGAGAAAAAAGGAGAAAATGAAATAGGCAAACTACAGAGCAGTGCTGCATAATATCCAGAGACCAGAGGCCCCTTTGAAACAGCAGGGTGATGAAACCTCCTGCGCTTGTTGGCAGTGGAACAGCCCAGGGACCACGCAGCTCTGAGCACCACAGCCAAGGTCTTACATAACAGGCCACAGTGCTGAATGCTCCCATTCCAGCACCTCTTAAAGGTGAAGGCACACTAGCCATAAGCCACAAAGCCTTGTTAGGCGCACATCTATGGCACATGTTACATATTCATTACAGTGAGAATGAAAAGTATAAAAGTTTATTTATAAGAAGTTTATTTATATAGCACCTTTCATTCGTTACAGTCAGTCAAGATGCTTTACAAGATAAAATTAAAACCAAGGAAAAAAAGGAGAAATAATACCAGTAGAAGCAGCAACAATAACACTAAACAATAGCGTGATTAAAGTCCCCCCCCCACAGCTGGTAGTGCCGATAGACGAGAAAAAAAGAAAGAGGGCATAAACACTGCAGCAGGATGAATCGAACCAGCACTGTTGGGGTTATACAGCATCCATGGCCACTGTGATGCATCCATCTAGCAATACATTGATCAGCTCTGCAAATGCATTTATGGTGAGCGGACACAAAGTTACCCAAACTCAAAGCCTTATTTCTTAAAAACAAATCCATTTTTGCAGTTTGTACAACTAAAACAAAACTAACCCGACCAGCTGCTTTGTGTTAGTTTGTTGTCTTTTTTCACTTTACACTGCACATAATTCTGCACACATCTCTGCTCAAAGAACAGAAAGCATCTCTGTCCACAGTTTTCCAATTAAAAATACTAGTCCTCATATAGAGTTTAAGATAACTATGGCTTTTAGTAGTATTATAGAGTTGCAAAATAAATGCAGACATGGAGATGGAAATTAAGAATGTAAGAACATATGCTATATTGCCCATCCTTCACAAAACAGGGAACATGCACATTTGTTGGGGTGCCAGTTTCACTCACTGGGTTGAGCGCGCAAATATATATATATATATATATATATATATATATATATATATATATATATATATATATATATATATATATGTCAAAGACACACACACACACACACACAGCGTTTGTTCTTTCCAGGCTATGAATATCCACAATTAAATTAAGCAGAATTTTTTTAATTAATTCCATTTTGTACCAATAGCAAAGATATGAAACCTTCCCTAATGAAATCAAGTAAATCATTCGTAACTAGTTACAGTAGCCACCTACTTGTGTTTGTGGAGAAACTGACATCCCTGATTCTCACAACTCTTACAAACTGGTACCCAGTGGGTTCACTGGGTCTCAATACCTAACTAGCTGATTATATTTTAGTCTTTACCCCCCCCCCCAAAAAAAAAAACCTAACAAAAAAACCTGCTATTGAATTAGCCTAGAATATAAACTTTATGCACCTTTTGGATTAAAATACAAGAAAACAATTGTATCTCAGTTGTTGAATTTAACAGAAGCTTACGTTCCTGGGGCAACTTTAGGATTCATGTGATGTAAACAAAACATCAAATATCAAATGGAATCAAAACAAATACATAACATTTTCTTTTGTCTGGTAATACTTATTCATCCATATAATGAAGTACTGGAGGTCACTGTCAGAAGTACTGCAGTGTCTCCATGCCTGCTTGTTGAATTACAACTTATTTTCCACCCTACTGACAGCTGCAATTGTATAATAATGTCGACATGACGACCAGCATCGCGGGTGAACTAAAACGCAAAACACATGTTTAGATATGGCTCAACATCTACAAGGCAGTTTGTCTAGCTCATTAGCCTAGCTTCTCTTACTTCTCTTATCCTGATAGTCCATGTGGTACTGATACTCTACAAGAATAATCATGTACCTTCTTACCCTTATTCACTCAATCACTCCAAAGAGCAGCACAGCCAGGGGCAGAGAAGTCAAGACCAACATTTTTACTGCTCCCCTCGCTCTATCGCCATGAATAATTCAGCTCCATCTTCCCTGAAGCATGAAAAGACAGCGCAGACTCCACAGTGGCTGCCAGGGGGTTCATAAGCTCCTCATACCTAACATAAATCCACTCCCGATTATAACAAGATCACATTAGGCCACACAACTAGAGGTTTTGCTGTAGGCACAGATGCACGCAGTGTTTAAAACCACACAAGGCCCCGTGTTATCTGTTTTGTGGACATCCATGCACTAAATCAAGACATAACTACAGAAACTGATAAACTGTAGATGACATGACGTTTCTGCTAATTTGCTGACAAAATACTTTAAGTAATTCAAATAAAACAAACCCATTTAATATCAGCAAGACATAATGTGATCAGAGCTGCATATAAATGATTTCAGTGCACCACTTCTAGGACTGTATGGTACATACACACGACCAGCATTAGTTAAATTTTTATATATTATATATATAAAAGTGTGGTTTCATACTTTAACATAGAAGAGAAAGAACTAAAATCCAGAGTCAAGACCAAAGACAGGCTACACATGCTAACATGTTCATCTTTTGTTACTTGTGCAGCTGCTCTGCTTTTAGCTTTATTTTGTGTTCTAACAACTCCTGTGAAACATGCAATCCTTTAGCTACTAAATAGTCCGCTTGCTCCAACTTGCTGACTGAAGCAAAAGAGTAAAAGGTGCAAGCTGGAAAACCAAAACAGTTAACTGGAAGAAGCTGTAAAGCTCTTTGAAGCTGGAGGTAACTCCTTCAACTATAATCTGCAGCAGCAGAAACGAGACAACAATGCTGCGTCTATTTCAGCTTTTGCAGAGTGTTGAACGTGCGGCACTCTGAAACCTTAGTGTTGCCATGACATCATAGCCTCTGGGTGAGAAGGGTTAAGGCTTGGCCTCAATTTACTGTTCCAAAATCAAATTAAGTTTTGCTGAGAACAGATTATTATTAACGCTTGAATTAGATAATGGCTAATATTAACTGTTATGTGCTTGTACTCTAACAGCTTCTCCCTGGAATGTGAATTTGTTAAAGGTACAGCCATATTCGGAATTAAAACAGAAAAATTTTTTTTTAACCTTTTGTAACATTCTTTATACACTGAGCATCAAGGTATTCCAAGGAAGTTTGTTTTTGTACAATGGACACAATTCAGTTGGAACCTAAACAATCACTGTGGTTCAATCAGGGGGCCTACTCAAATAAATAGCAATATAAAAAAATGAAATGGGAACGTAATATTTCATGCAGCACAGCAAATACAACACTGTTAAACCTGATGTACAGTTCATCTTCAATACGGAATAAAAAGTGAATGAAACTCACCTGTAGTGGTGTCAGTGGATGATTACCATGACCCAGTCACATAGAAGAGAGAGCAAAGAGACATGATGTCAGTTTATTCCACCACGGAGTTAATTCAGTCAGCTATTATGTTTCAGATGGATAACTCCATTCACTGCATGGAAAATTATTAATTCCCAAGGATGATCAACTGTGGTAAATGAAAACAAGCTATCCAATGTTAAATCCATTTCCATGCACATGAACGTTTATCTCCAGGCTGACGTTTGCCAATGTCTTTGTTAAAGCCAAACCAGTAAACCAGCTGACAGGTGCTGGGACATAAACAACAAAAAGCTGAAGAATTTCACATTAAATTTTAATGTGACAAGTTTATTTTCCATCTGCACAAGATCGCGCCAGTACACTTTGCCATACATTTGTTTGTTTTTAAGTCAACTGAACCTCATGAAAAACACGAATTGTGCAAAGAAAAATATAATCAGAAATCAGATCATTGCCAGATTTTCTAACCTCTGAAATATCAGTATTGGCCTCGGATGTCTGGCGCAATTCGAGCTATGATTGTTGTGCGGTGTTGTGCTCTGAGACATTTGTTAAAAGACAACCACATACTGAACAGATGATACATCGGTGTTTAAATGCTGCTGGCAACCTGTTGAATGAAGGATAGTGAAGGAAGTGTGTTCGAACCAAGATGGCACACAAGATTAGCTGCCATGGAGATCTAAATACAAATCAAACTCAGCACTTTGTAGCAAATGGCAAGTATGCTTTTTCTTAAGTCATATTAGGGCAGGGTGTCAACACAGAACAAGGTATCCATTTATTGCTCATCTCTGCAAAAATATTTGATAAGGTAATAAAAAGACTGTCAAATGCAACAAGTCAGTTCATTAGACCTATTACAGCACTATAGGAGAGTGAGTATGTCATAGGTAAAATATGACAGGTACATCAGGTACATATTCAAAGCAGCCAAGATTAATGACACAATCAGATGTACTTGTGATTTTCAAACAAATGTAGCTCCATTAAAAGAGAGTTATCTTAGATACAGTGGAATACAACAGGAGAGCCAAAGGACACAAACTGCCAGAAGCAACACTGGGGTTTGAAGAGTGACTTGAACTTAGTTGATCTTAGTAATCCTCAGAGATTAACTCCAAAGATTGTTTGTGATTTTAATCATGAGGAAAATCCAGACGTGCACATGACTGTTATTAGCTGGGTTTCTTCTTTGATTCGTAACGACTGCAAAGGCCATTAATTTTTATCTCCGACCCCCAAACCTTTAGTATCACACACATTATACACAGAAGCCCTCAAAATTACAGTCATGACAAGTGAGTTGAGTTTGTTGCACAAATTGTGTGAGTGTTCTACAAATTACAAAAGCTGCCAGGGATTCAGCAGGTTCATCTCAGAACTCGACTCGATGAAAAGCCATCAGACTTTGACATAAAGTGTTGCATTAAACAAAAGAAAGAAACTGAAACAACAAATTGAACATTTTTGGGCATGTGCTTATTGTTTTCTTTTGAGCATAAGACAGCAACAATGATATCAATCATGGGTCTGTAAGTCAAATAGTGATGTCACAATGCAGTTATATCAACTTTGCTAGGCTAGCTGTAAAAGAATAAAGATATACCCATCTACGAGGCATCTTCAAAGCTTACTGATTCACCGCCTTTATTTAGCTTTATATAAACGTGCACATAGACATAAAAAACACTGCATTTTGTGACTTAGACAGAAATTCATGTGCTGCAGCTTTCAGGCAACTAGTACTACAGCTACATGCAATGCAAAGAAGTATTTGGGAGGTGAGCAAATAGGGATGCACCAGTTATCCAATTCAGGATTTTGGGGGGGCTGAAACCTATCCCAGCAGAGGCAAAAGTGAGTAAACCCTGTGCAGGTCACCAGCCTCCGAATGTTACTGGATAATTGAATTTCATCAAATAACATGCATGTCTTTGGAATAAGGGAGAAGATGCATAGAAAGGCCCGGGCTGGTGGATTTAAACCTTCTTGCTGTGCAACAGTGCTAATCACTGCACCGCTGTGCTGTAAGTGACATGAGAAATGGATTAAATAAAGAAAACAGCTATCACCAGCAAACTGGAAAAGCTCAAGAGCTTATTGGGCCACTGAGTGGAACAGAGCCACACTCAATCTTATTAATTATTTCTGTGATTTCCCTTCAATTAAGTTAAAATGTTTGCTCACTCCATTTGTTAGAAAACAGTGTCCTCCATACAGGAAAGGAAGCTGCGAGACAGGCTACATTATCTAATGCACATCTTTTATGCTGTCAAGTCAAAGTTTTATTTGTTAAATTCTAGAGCACATTTAGAGAGAATTAAGCACAACAACAGAATAGATCTTGACAGCGAAGGAAAAGAGCATTTACAGTGAAAATCAAGACCGAACCGAGCATGATCATCCAGCATCCATACTCTCTCAATATGATAGTAGACCGTAGCGCTGCTCCCGCCACCACTGCATTCCATAAAAATAACGATTCATTTAAATTTTCTTAAAACAACAGCAAGTAGGTACATTTCCAAAAACAATGTTCCTTTACCAAATCTTTTATTTCTTAACAGGCCCAATTATGAAACTCCTGAGGCTACTGATATGTTGTAGCTTTTAGAAAACAGATGAGGGTATCAAATTCCCAAAATCATTATTCCCCTTGGCTATTGTTGTCCTTTGTAAATGAAGTCTGTAATTTGAAAGTGCTAAATTCCCGTGAAAGTTTCTTCCCACGCACTTTGGTTAAGAAAGCGGTCCCCAGATGAAAGTGAAAAGATAATATAATGACAATAAAGTCGACTACTACATTTTTGTGGCGGCCCATTCCATCAGAATAATTATCCCCACAGCAATCTCCTGGTTTATTTATTACAATTTAACAGAATTTATTGAGCACGGATGTCACTGGAGCTAAACAGTAGTTCGTTCTGCTCTAAAACAGTCACTTGAAAGTGACCTGAAAAAACAAACAAACTGAGACTAAATAAAGACAAAGCATTATGAGATGGATTTTTAAGACGCCCCGTGACCTTAATTACCAATCAACGTGCACCAAATGCCCCATGTTCTCTGGATTTTAGTTAAGAACAGTGAATTCATTTTGGTCTTGCAGGCTTTATAAAGCTCACAACTGTAATTAAAAGTAATCCCAAAACAAGCTTAATAGACACAGATTTATGCATTACCAGCATAGCACTTACTAAGGATGTCTCAAAATTAACAACAGGGTTGATTAAGACAGTTACTCACTGCCACTGAAACCCCATTTCATTTCTAAAACTATTTATTTAAGACCAGTAGGTTTAAACAGCTGTCTCTAGCTAACTGGAAAAGCTTAAAGGATTACTGAGTCTGAGTGGAACTGAGCCATAGACAATGTTAGTAATTATTTCTGCCATTTTCCTCCAATTAACTTAAATGTCTGCACACTCCATTTGTTATATCGTACAGCGGGGTTCTTCATAAAGGAGGGGAAGCTGTGACACAGGTGACATTGTTCTAATACAGATCTTTTCTGCTGTCATGCCTATCAAAATTCAATTTGCTGTTAAATTCTAATTTAGGTCCACTTTGGCTTGCATTACATACAAAAACACATTCAGATTAAATCATTACCACAGTGGAACAGATCGTGGCTACAAAGAAAGAGAGCGTATACAGTGAAAATCAAGACAGAGCCAAGAAGGATCACTTCACATCCAACACACATTTTCCCAACATGACAATAAAAAGTGACACTGCTCCTGCCACCATGGATAGAAAAGGATTAGGTCACCAATGAAAGATTAGAGATAGTGGAAGGCTACTTAATACTAACAAATTAAACTTACCCAGTCAGGAAACAGTGGAATACTTTATACCAACATAATACTGTGAATAGATCCCATAGCCTGTACAAAACACATTTTGTGAATGTCTGTAGCTTTCAAATGGGGTTACAGGAAGTGTTTATAAAAAATGGGTACATAACAGACTCGGAAAGATAAAAGGTCAGCTAGTAATAGGATCTGGCTGTAGCTTATACTTAAAAATGTAGCCAGTGGCACCCTACCTATCTTTTAGCCTGGAAAAATACTAATTTTGGCTGAATATTATTTGTGTGCACGTGTTTCTGTCTGCTTTTCTGGGAACTTCTGCACAATTTGCTCTCCTCAATAATCTTTAAATTTGTATGCTGCACAGTAACCTTTGTGATCAACCGCAGCGTTTTTCAAATCCACAGGGGTTCCCTCTTAAAGAAATGTCAACGAACTTTTTCTTTTCAACAAAACACAAGACACATTAGTTCCAAGCCATTTTGCTGAAATGCCAATTAAAAGCAGTCAATCCTGGAGGCGAAGTACGCTGAGAGTACACAACGACTGTTAGAAAAAGAGAAAAGCCACAGACTCGTATCACGACCTTAGTTAGCAGTACATTCATTAAAATTACTACTGCACCTCTGTTTTGCAGTACAGCAATGTCGATCCAATTTGATCAACACTGTGATAAATTGTAAAAAAAAAAGAAAAAAAAAGAAAAAAGAAATTTGCCTGTAAACTGTTAAATTACTTGAATTATGAAATAGTCACCTAGTGCTCCACAATTTATTTTTCCATTTCTTATTTATTTCATGTCAGTTTTTTGTTTGTTTGTTTGTTTTCATGACAAATTTTTATGTGTGTGGTTAGCACTGTTGCCTCACAGCAATAAGGTCCAAGTTCGAATTCGCCAGGGTCTTCCTGTGTGGAGTTTGCATGTTCTCTCCATGTGCGCGTGGGTACTCCGGTGTCCTCCTACTATACAAAGACGTGCAGTTAGGTTAGGTTACTTGGTTAAATTGCCCGTAAGTGTGAATGTCAGTGTGAATGGTTGTCTGTCTCTCTGTGTTGGCCCAGTGACAGGCTGGCGACCTGTACAGGGTGTACTCTGCCATTTGCACTATGACAGCTGGGATAGACTGTAGCCCCCCTGGAAACATAAGTGGAAGAACCCCCACTAACTGCATGCTTTTGAACTGTGGGAGGAAACCTGGAGAGAACCCGCGAGAAAAATAAAACATTGAGGACTTTTGAAAAAAAGCCTGTCGAGACCGACTGAGAACCCTTTGTTTTTTTACTCTCGACTAAAGTCAAAGCTATACAAGTTGCCTAAAAAACAAAAAAAATTAAAAAAGAAAAAACTGCTTTAAGTTTATCAAATCCAAATTTATCCTCAAATCATTACTATCAGTGAATTAGCAGTTTTGGAAATAGTATATATTATATATGTATATTAGGGATGTTCCCGATTAATAGTTGTTTAAATGGGAGAAAAACTAGTCTAAAACACCTGAAAACATCTCAAACTAAACCTAATAGATGAGGTTAAAAATTGTTCATACAAATCTCTATGAAAGCGTTTAAAATGCTGCTGCTGGAATTTGTTGGTAAAATGTTTTACTAACATAAGACGGTAAAACAAAGATGCCGGGACTGGCAAAACAAATTAGTCTGCGCTTAAAAAATACATATGGATTATTATAGAAAGAAAAAAGAAAAAAAAAAGGGTTGCATTAACCTGTGACACACGGACATCCTGGGCTGTGGGTTTATACAGCTGAACAGCTCACTGTCTCACAGAGTAGTGGTGATTGCTGTCTCATGTTTGAAATAGGACAGTAGTCCACATGCATTCTGTTAAACTGTTACTAGACTGTAAGATAGACTCCAGTCTGTCAAGTGCATGCAACATTTATGACAGGCTTTAATGACAATGTTGGCAATCCCATTTTGCAGCAATAAAAATGCTAGTAAATAAGATGAAGTTAATCTTATTAGATATGACAGATGTTGTGAAAGTTTACCTCTGGAGACATAATTTGCAGTTCAAAAAGGGGATAAATTGCAATATATATCTTATTGCAATACTCAGCATATTGAAAAAAAAATGTCAGAAGTCTTGTGATAATATCATATACTGTGTTATCTGGTGAGTCCTACTTTTACTAGCTACTACATGCCTGTGCTTAACCGATTGCTTTAATTGGTTGGTGATGTGTTAATTTACTCTAAAACAGCTGACATGCAACCACTCATTTCTACATCAAAGTACTGTTCTGTGTACTTTCCACCTCGCTTGTGCACATCTTACTGTCACAGAGAGAGAGGGGTGCAGATGTCTGTGCGGGCTAGTGACGGGCTGCATTGTGACATCTTTGAACCAATAGGTGACCACAGTTGGACATTAGAAGATAGGAAATATGTTTAACCAATGACTGGCCGACTAGCAAGGACAGCAGTGTTTAAACATCTAGTCGAACAAATCACCAGTACATATCCACACTGCTGAATGATTCAAACTGACTGCGATTTTCCAAGTTTAATTAAATTGTTGTACATTTGTTAAAATGTATTATGTACAAAAATTGCATTTACTTAACTTTTTCACATTTTATTATTTATCTGTTAAAGTTTTAGGGTTCCATAATGTTGAAAGTGAGTCTGTGCTTTTCTTTTAATTGCTGAGCAGCAATTCGAGGCACTGCTCTTGTCTAATGTTATATTCTCTGCAACTAAATACCACATCTATTTATTCCCTTTGCTCCCAGTTCCATTCAAGCTTCTACAGCACACACACAAGCTTTGATACGCAGACTGTCAAGACCATTTTTAGATCGCTTGCATAGGTTCCAAGCTTTTCTAGCACAGCCCCAGGAAAACCAGTAAATCTTTGCTAAACTTCCAAAATGTTTGTTATAATAATAATTTAAAAAAATGTTTCCACATCCATATTCATTTTCTGTATCAAAGCAGATATCAATGCAGGGTTTAGCTGAGCTAAATACACTTAGGACTAATTGAAAGGTTTAGGTGCGAGACAAAATCTGATTTACTCTCAATCCAATGTTAAGAGCAGTTGGGAAGCGGCGGCAGAAGCACCTAAGCCTTTTGTTTACTTCTCAGCCATTTCCTCCAAATCCGGCTGAGTCATCTGATTACTTAGATGTCTGTAAATCTAATTAGCCTTATGTCTCTCAAAATCCCACTGACTGACGACTGAGACACCGAGATTTTTCTCTTCCAACATTGTGAGCAGGACCATGTTTCATCTTGTCACAACAGATGCGCCATCTTTTGAATTTGTCTTCAAAATGTTGATAAATTGCAAGTGTAATTTTAAATGCACTCTTTGAATTCCTGATCAGACTAATAGGCTCTTATTCCTTCATCATTTTTATCATTATGCTAATCCTTTCTTAATCAGAGAAATGCATTATTATGCCATGTGGTCTATTTGACAAATAGATGATATCTTCTTTCTTTGCTCTTCAGCCAATTTTAATATGAACAAACACCTCTGTGCTATGCAGAGTGGGGTGGGGGTGAGGAAATGCAATAAAAAACAATGTGATTGTGGGAAAACTGTAAGAAAAAGCTATCCTTTTATTCAGCCTGCTCAATTTACACTCGACTATCCCTAACTGGGAGCAAAATCTTATCTCATCTCTCAACAGGAAACTTGAGGTTTTTTGGGGGGCAGTTACGGGTTTTCTACAACTGAGTCCTCATCCCTTAAAGCACGTGCGTTTTTCTTCTTGTTAATATTTACAGGGTTGTAGCACAGTCACAATGCTAAAAGGTGTGAAGTGATTTAGCAGAGCCATTCCAAGAATGACTTTAAAACCGAAATCGCTTCTAATATGAGAAGCAAAGGAAAAGTACACTGAAGGTCAGCTTAAGTTCATTAGAAGGTGACTGAAAGAGATCTTGTGGCAATGTGCAAACATTCAGTTAAAAGTTGAGCCACTAAATTTTTGTTTTTTCTTTTTAAAGATGTTTAAGCTTAAGCTGATCCTGGACTGCACATCTGTTACATCATGTTGCTCAAGCATGTTGCTCCAGGCTGACCACCAGAAGTTAAAGGCACCTATAGACATCATTTGTTTTAGAATACACACTGAAGCACCTTACAACATGATGCTTCATTTTGTGGACTATCCAGTACTTTTTCGATGTAGCGATGCTGAGGTAATATGCTAGATATCTAGAGCCTGACTGACACCGATACGGATATATCACAGATCAATGTCTCACTCTCTGTGCTTTGCGGCTGTTTCACCTGATAGCAAAAGATCAGATAGTGACCAACTGTTGGCCGCTGGCACTGACTGATATGAACATAGCAAAGGACTGCCTTAAACACAGTGAATAAGAAGCCACATTTCATTTACACGAGTGTTTAGGCTTTCAATTCAATTCAATTTTGTTTGTAGAGCGCCAAGTCACAACAAACAGTCACCTCAAAACGCTGAGTCTTTATGCATAGCAACATTTCATCTTGTTCAATAAAAGCATGTTGAAAACAACCTCACTTACTTACTTAGTCTATTAAAGTATAGGGTCTTCAGTGCACTCACATTATGCTCATATGGACAGGCGGTCATGCTGTTTTAACTCATCAGGCAAGGAGAACCAAATGTTGTGAGCCACAAAACTAAAACAATGACGTAAAAGAAAAGAAAAAGTTCCACGGGAGAAACACAGACTTAGTGGTTAGTGCACATTTCACTGCTGCACATTATTCCAATGCACTCTTTCCCACATGTCCTGCCTTTCTCTTCTGAAAATTTAGCCAATAAAGACAAATAGATGACGTACACCTCACAAAAACAACAACAACAAAAAACCAAAACAGAAATGTTGCCCTGTTTTAAAACGTAACATTGGTAGTTTTTTTTTTTAAATCTCTTTGGTTCCTCCGTTTCTGTTAACCACCTGACACCTGAGCTCCTGTTTGCGATGCATTTTAAATTTCTACTCGATATTTGTGATTAAATGGACCTGATATGTATGTAAACTAAGCTTCCTCTTCAAGCAGGAAGTTGTATTTTGTGACATGGTTGTTTCATACTTTTGTTTTTTAAAAAAAAAAATTCCTCAGATGGAGACTGTGTATGTGTTGTTTTTTTTTTAACAGCATGATACAACAAAGTCAACCGGTCTAAACAAAAGTATAAAATCAAGAATCAAGTATACATATGTGTCCCCATATGTGGACACAGGGTTTTAGGAGGTTAAAGCAACCTACACCATTCCTGTTACACAACATCTACTGATGATTTGTCTCACAAACTCTGCCACTACAACAGATGATACAATTTCTATCTTAACACTAGAACCGCCAGCATTTGAAACACCCTTATAACCTCCACGGGAGGTCATTTTTTTGCAACAGCAGCAGTAATAGCAAGAAAGTCATTTCTTTAAGTTGTTCATTGCCATCTCCTTTTCTAATTATGAGTAAGATTTGGCAAAACAAGCATCCAAGCTGGGCAGCGTGGTGGTGTGTTGTTAGCACTATTGCCTCACAGAAAGAAGGTCCTGGGTTCAAATCCGGCAGCAGGACGGTACTATCCGACCCTGAAACCCATCCGATTTGGATGCTCTGCTCCGGCTTTCACTCTTTGTTTACTAGGATTTGTACACCAAACTCTGGATTCTCTGCTCAGTTCAGCTATGATTCAGCCGTGCCGCTACACGTTCCATCGCACGCACACCTGCTCTGACCCGTCCTGCCAAAGCTCAACATCCCATTCAACCTGCAGTCATTATTTGTCTTTCATTCAATTACAGTCCCCTGATCTATCAGTCACATCTAGCTAGCTCTGGCTTATGTTATAGTAGTAGTCACATCACGATGTGTGTAAATAATACATGTTGCTAGGCAACCCAGCATGCCATGACTGCTGTTTTACATTAATTTAAATTACATTAATTGGGGTCAAAATGACACACACACACACAAACACACAATATATGAGGTTTAAAGGTATCAACAAGAATTGGCATTGCTATTTATAAGTACTGGTACCAATAAAATCCTAGCCAGAAAATCAAATTGAATAGGCATTAACTTGAGGAAATGCCAAAACAGACAAAACTAATCATGTGGGCAAACATAAAAGTTCACTTTGCCTCTGGAAATAGTAGTTTTGTGTTTCAGCAGCATCATTATCTTGGTCTTCATCTCAGTTTCCAGCAAGCAGATAATTTAGTTGATTCAAATTTGCAACAACTCAGCAGGTGCACTCACATTATAAGTTCTTACTGCACAATACTCTGTGGCAGGAATGCCAACTACTACCCCTTAGAAACACCAGGTAACATTAAGTACCTGTATCACTTTCTTGCTGTGTGCCATTTGCTTATAAATGGCAGGAAGTCTGGTCAGGATTCAGGGGCACTAGATACATGAAGCCACAGAGATTCCAGAAGTAAACCCTGCAGCTGACAGCATACAGCCTCTGAAAGGAAGAGCATGAGTGGCTGAGGCACTGAGCCAAGGCAAAGCTCGAGAAGCTTTAAATTTGAGTGTCCTTCTGCATGACCCAGCCAGAGGTTGAACTCAGCTAACTGGACTGAGACTCAAAGATCGCAGCAAACCAAGAATTGTCTTCGAGTGTGAAAAGAAACTACAGACAAAAATGAGACCAACTATCCAAGAAGCCAGCAGCTTCAATTTAGTAGATTTCTTACAAGCCTAAACTTTCTAGACCCTGCTTTTGGATTTTACACCATTACAAACTGACTGGCGGCACTGAAACGCTTCCCTAATACAATTTAACTCCACTGAAATACTAAGTGGAAAAGAGAAATCTTCACAAAACACCTACAGGAAGCTCACTCATTTTTGGCATTCAGTAACTGGCTCAAGGACACAGCAGCAGTCTGCCCGTCTATTGCTGGGGTCCAGCCTGTTCAGCTCTTTGCAAGTCTGCAAAGGGGACTCCCAGTAGACTACTGCATACTCTAAAAAACCTAAGGTACTATTTAGCAGAAAGTACTGTTTTTATAGATAACCGGGCTTCAGCTCACATTTAATATTATGTCCTTGACTCAATTTATTATAAGGGCAAGAAGAAAGAAGACAAACAGAGATTGATCTGAGTTCTAATCTGGCAAAAAGAGCGGCCAGACCTCTAGATTTTTCCATCATTGCTGTACAAAAACTGATGAAATTTATTCAGAAGTAGGAGACTTGTGCACAAGCTAACTGCCAGTTAATCTGAACCAGACATTAATACCCTATTATTACAAGATTTTTCAGAAGTTTGATCAGACTTGGATCACCTCATTTATCCAACACAAACACCATTGGGATTCCAACAAAACAATGTCAACCGATGTTGACCGATTCCAATTTTTTTTCTAAGTGTGACCTGGCTGATACATTTTTGTAGATTCCGATTTTCTAAGAACAATAACTGACAGCACATACAAAAACAAAGCAAAACATTGTTTTTAATGTAAAAATTTATTTCCATTGGTTTACTTCCAACAGTAATTATTAAACTGTACAGAATCCCATCTGGCTGAAACAGCTGCTACAGGAAAGTATTCATGGTTAAATGAAAATGAGTTGCTGTACACCCACCGTTACCTGCTGTTTTCACGCTTACCAAACAAAAGCAGGTGCAGGAAGATTTATATAAAAAAACAAATTTCAGGTAACTGAATCATTTTTCAGCACATTTATAAATTCACCAGGACATCGACCCTTTTCTTTTTTGATTCATTGTTTTTCACTGCTTTGATCCATTGCTCATGATGATGCTCGTACCGAGGCTGCTGGCTTGTGGTTGATTAGGTTTGTCTGCTACAAACATTTTTGTGCTGGTCTCCCCATGGATTACTTTGGCAAAGTTTCTGTCTCCTGTCACAGTGAAAGAGCTTTTGCTCTAACTACACGTTAGCATGTAACTCAGTGTTCACCAATGACTGTATGAAAGAATAAAAGACAATGTGGATCCACTCCCTCTTGTTCTGTACAAAGAATGAAGCCAAAAATTTCCCGCTTATGGGGGCTCCACAGTGAGAATCACATCTAGAAGGTCTGGGTTCGATTCCACCTTGGCCTGTGATGGTGAAGATCTTCCACTGCTGTTCTCCCTGATAAAGATCACTGTCATTGTTAGCCTCTTGATTATCTCACTCCACCTCCATTAATGGGCAGCACGGTGGCGTGGTGGGTTAGCACTACTGCACAGTTACACGGTTTCCTCCCACAGTCCAAAGACATACAGTTACTGGGGTTAGGTTAATTGGTCACTCTAAATTGCCCATATGTGTGAATGGCTGTCTGTCTCTCTGTGTTAGCCCTGCGACAGGTTGACAACCTGTACAGGGTGTACCCTGCCTCTCGCCCTATGTCAGCTGCCCCCCCCCCAACCCTGAACAGGATAAGTGGAAGAGAATGGATGCATTATACTCATTTGTGTACAGGAATATTACAGCATAATGCACCCATACTACATAATCTGCTGATATCAACGCATTATGCATAACATCACTTTTAATCACAGGGCAACCATGTACAAAACATATTGCAACCATTTTGTTTACATTTGAGCAATATTGCTGAGCAGTAGGTATGGCTTTAATATTGGCTCAGTGATGAGTCATAGTCTCTGCTATTTATGGCCATAAGTCACCCCTGACCAACATGTTAGATAATAATCAACCAATCAGAAGGTGGCATCACAGGCTAAGGCTGCAGCCTGATTTTACTATAAATAGACTGGCTCTTTACCTAGATATTTGGGATTCCCCAGGTTCTCATTATCTAATCACTGCCAGCTGTTCAGTGACCTAGGTCAGTTGCTATATATTGGGAATCCTTACTTTCTCCATTTTAGTCAATATTGGTCAAGTAGGTATAGCCAATCACACAGTACAAGATGATTACATGATTAGGCTAAGCCAATCAGGCATGAGAAAAAGGCTGAATATCATTAGCAGAAATCTGTGGTGGTTTCACATGTAAACTCTTCTATGTTGTTTATTAGGGTTAGCGTTAGGTCTAGGTCTATAGACCCTTTGGAGTCTATGGTCCGGAAAGGGAAAATCTCACGAATAGATGCCCAGATGGACAGATTGATGGGATGATTCAATTCAATTCAATTTATAAACCGCCAATCACAACAAACCGGCATCTCAGACACACTAATACAGTACAGACCCTACAATAATACAAAGAAAACCCAACAGTCAAAAACGACCCCCTGTGAGCAAGCATTTGGCAGCAGTGGGAAGGAAAAACTACCTTTAACAGGAGGCACCCAGCAGGAACCAGTCTCAGGGAGGGGCAGTCATCTGCCACAACCGGTTGATGACAATATCCCTCCCGCTTTATATCGGGCGAGGGAGTAGAAAAAGGCACACATCTATTAGTTTTTATCCTTCTGTAGCGCCTATTGTGTTAGCTAGATTAGCAGTTAGCACATACACTGTGTTAGAGGCTTACTGTTAGGTAGTTAGCAATTCTATAAAACTGTATTGCTCTCATAGGCACTCTAGTTTTTGTTGTCCTAATTTTAGACAAAGCGATGGCATCAACTGGTCATACTCCACAGAGGCTCAGAGTTACTGTAAATATCAGAACTATGTGGAAATTAAATGCTGTACTTCGAGATTTAGCATAGGAGTGAGGATGATCTAAACAAACTGAAGATTTAAACAGTTTTACATCCATTATACACTCAGAACATTCTGCAGCCTGGTAACATGGAAATAAAATGTTAGATTTAAAAATGCACCAGCAGAATGTTTCATAGAAGTCTAATTTGTTCTTTTCATTTAATAACTGGGCCCAGAGTCATTATCAACAGCTACATTCACCCTGGGGAAAAACGAGTAAGGGAGATCATCAAGACCAAGCTGGGTCTCGATTTCCTGGGTCCAGTGGTTTGCAGATACTTCCACTACAACTGTCCTGTGCCAAATGTCCTGCTGACCCACTGAGGGAGATATCATGTCAGAAACATCAGGAGGACTGAAGGTCATCACAGGGATCAAGCAGGACTCAATCTTCATCAGCAGCTCCCTCAGAGGGAAATTTCCACCGCAGGCCCACCCAGAAGGTGGACAAACCCAGCACTTCATGAACAGTGATAGTGACCTTTGCTTTGTGTAATGTTATTAGTATTGCACAGAGGCTCTGGACTTTTACACAATAACTCTATGCTCAAAACAGAGTGTGAAAACAATTCAAAGTTTTTAGCTCTACATATAAGTGAAGACCTCTGACCTTCCATCAGACTTTATTTAATGCCGTCAGAGAGAATATCACATACTCTTCATGTAGCTGGCTACAGTCAGTGTTAAAAACAGAAACCGTGCAGATCTGAGATCAGCAGCTTTCCTAATAATCAAACTGAGTTACTGTTTATGCTCCTTCGTGTAAATAGCGGGATGTAAGGATAGATGATACCAATTACACAGACATATATTCCCTTTTACTTTTTGCCTTTAACTTTCTAAGTAAACAGCTGCCGCTTTCACTAACAGTACATAATACGGTAGCTTAGCATTTGAACTTTTGCCATCAGTTACATTTGGAGTTACTTCAGATTTAGTCCAATATTAAATATGTGTATTCAGCATCAAGAGTGGACATATAAGATGATTTGCCTGCAGTCACTGGGTGGCGCTGAGTCTGAATCTGAGGGAAGCTCCTGTAACCACAAAGAGAAAAGAATCATCACAAACTGTCAAATGTGAAGTTTATCCCTCAAAGCTGAAATAAAGCTGATCCTTCCCTGTCCTGACAGACTTCAAGTTCTGAAGTTCTCTTAGATTTTTTCAGCCTACAGCTCTGCTGACAGCTGACATGTGAACTGTTTGTTAAAGGAGACAAAGCTTTATATACTAACAGACTGCCTAGTACAATATTTTACTTTTGAGCCGTTGGTGCTTTTTAAATGCTGAGCTGCAAAGATGAGCTCATGGCGCAGGTTTCGAGTCCTGGTTCAATTATGCTGCTGCTTTGTGGTCACTGGAGGAAAACTGAGTAAAACATATGGAGGTATCAGCTGCCTTAGCATTGGACAGCATATATTAATGCTTCATATTATTTCTCTCAAAGGACAACCTCATTAAGAATAATTCAGCCTGCTTTGTAACCTGGATATTTGAAACAAATAAAATAAAAGTAAAAATTATTCATAAAGATAAAGAGTTGCCGCTGAAAAATTCCTCATTGGAGAAAATTAAACATAAAGATGCCAAATGTCATCATTTGGTTTCAACACATAAATATTATGCTTTTTTTTTTTTTTAAATAAACCTGTTTATTTTGTGGACATCAGCTGTGATATCAACAAACTGAGATATCAGCTAGAAACTGAAAGTGATACTACAGTGTCAGACTACTCAGAGCGTTTTCAGTCCTCTCAGTAATTCATCTTCAGTTAATAGTGCATTAAATCAGCTGTTAATGGTGGCGGTTGAAGTGCACGCTTTTTTTAATTTGAGGTTACTGTCCATACACGTGTGGAGAGACAGAAACATGCTGCTGTTTGCAGATATTTAATGCAGTAATCATCTCAGCTCTGCACAGCAGCTGAAGAAGAGTCCAGCCGGTTGCTCTCAAAGCGTAATACTCACATGAAAACTACAGCCACCGTGATGTTAATTAGTCACCGGGCAGGCCCGAAGACTTTTCTGTTTCTCATATAAACCGTTTCAGTGCTTCATCTTCAGCTGCCTGCTGCAGGTCTGAACATCCATCAGGTTAGTACAGTCACAACAGCAGAGCTAACGTCTGAGCTGCAGCACTGTCTTTTACTCAACACTCAAGCACAGAGGAGTGATTTCTTTAGTCAGAGTAAATTCACTCACATACGCAAACTAGCTACCAAACATCGGCCTTCCCCTGATAGCTGACTGCTTATCTTGGCTAGTTAGCTAAAAATCACATGTTTAACTCACCGAAAGTGCGATGATGCCTCAGGTCCTTGATGTCGGTTAGTCCAGTTTACTGCAGTACACTTCGGTTTGAAAGACAGACATGGTTATGGAAAGTGAACGCTAGAGCTCCGGCCGATCAGCTGAACTGTCCAATCACCATCCAGCTGATTGTTACATCTTTACTTTCTTGGTAAATGAATAATTCACCACCGTACAGCATAAGGAGATGCCTTTGGGGTATTTTTAAGAATTTATAGTATTAAACTGAAAAATGTGCTAAAAATGTAAAAACCAATGTAGCTATACAGATTCAAAATGCAATGCAATTAAGGAAGTTCCTAGTGACCGATTTGCTAGATGACGACTATCAAGAGCAGAAACATCTAAAGTCTAGTCGATTAGTTGCACACATCCCTAAATGCAATATCGCTATATTCCCAGTTTCTGGTATTTAATGTAACTTAGCTGGGGCAAGTAATGAAGAGCTCAATCTTCATTCCTTGCAAAGTCTCGACAACGGTGATGGAAAATTTCCACTGAATACTCACAACCTTCCCTTATATCACATTAGCTAACCAGGAGCAATATACAGTGGTGTGAAAAAGTGTTTGCCCCCTTCCTCATTTCCTGTTTTTTTGCATGTTTGTCACACTTAAGTGTTTCGGAACATCAAACCAATTTAAACAATAGTCAAGGACAACACAAGTAAACACAAAATGCAATTTGTAAATGAATGTGTTTATTATTAAAGGTGAAAAAAAAATCCAAACCATCATGGCCCTGTGTGAAAAAGTGATTTCCCCCTTGTTAAAACATACTATAACTGTGGTTTTTCACACCTGAGTTCAATTTCTCTAGCCACACCCAGGCCTGATTATTGCCACACCTGTTCTCAATCAAGACATCACTTAAATAGGAGCTGCCTGACACAGTAAGGTCCACCAGAAGATCCTTAAAAGCTACACATCATGCCAAGATCCAAAGAAATTCAGGAACAATTGAGAAAGAAAGTAATTGAGATATATCAGTCTGGAAAGGGTTATAAAGCCATTTCTAAAGCTTTGGGAATCCAGCGAACCACAGTGAGAGCCATTATCCACAAATGGCGAAGACATGGAACAGTGGTGAACCTTCCCAGGAGTGGCCGGCCGCCCAAAATTACCCCAAGAGCGCAGCGACGACTCATCCAAGAGGTCACAAAAGACCCCACAACAACGTCCAAAGAACTGCAGGCCTCACTTGCCTCAGTTAAGGTCAGCGTTCATGCCTCCACCATCAGAAAAAGACTGGGCAAAAATGGCCTGCATGGCAGAGTTCCAAGGAGAAAACCACTGCTGAGCAAAAAGAACATTAAAGCTCGTCTCAATTTTTCCAAAACACATCTTGATGATCCCCAAGACTTTTGGGAAAACATTCTGTGGACCGATGAGACAAAAGTGGAACTCTTTGGAAGGTGTGTGTCCCATTACATCTGGCGTAAAAGGAACACTGCATTTCAGAAAAAGAACATTATACCAACAGTAAAATATGGTGGTGGTAGTGTGATGGTCTGGGGCTGTTTTGCTGCGTCAGGACCTGGAAGACTTGCTGTGATAAATGGAACTATGAATTCTGCTGTCTACCAAGAGATCCTGAAGGAGAATGTCCGACCATCTGTTCGTGTACTCAAGCTGAAACCAACTTGGGTTCTGCAGCAGGACAATGATCCTAAACACACCAGCAAGTCCACCACTGAATGGCTGAAGAAAAACAAAATGAAGACTTTGGAGTGGCCTAGCCAAAGTCCTGACCTGAATCCTATTGAGATGTTGTGGTATGACCTTAAAAAGGCCGTTCATGCTCGAAAACCCTCTAATGTAACTGAATTAGGACAATTCTGCAAAGATGAGTGGGCCAAAATTCCTCCAGAACGCTGTAAAAGCCTCATTGCAAGTTATCGCAAACGCTTGGTTGCAGTTGTTGCTGCTAAGGGTGGCCCAACCAGTTATTAGGTTTAGGGGGCAATCACTTTTTCACACAGGGCCATGATGGTTTGGATTTTTTTCACCTTTAATAATAAACACCTTCATTTACAAATTGCATTTTGTGTTTACTTGTGTTGTCCTTGACTATTGTTTAAATTGGTTTGATGTTCCGAAACACTTAAGTGTGACAAACATGCAAAAAAACAGGAAATGAGGAAGGGGGCAAACACTTTTTCACACCACTGTAAATGCACAAAAAAAAATATCTAAACTGTGATAAAGCAGCAGACACACCATATAGTTACACTCGCTTCTCACCAAGCAATAGGACGGTGCCAAAGGCTTAGTGGCTGTTCTTT
The DNA here is from genome assembly GCA_024447675.2 of Pterophyllum scalare. Taxonomy (NCBI): domain Eukaryota; kingdom Metazoa; phylum Chordata; class Actinopteri; order Cichliformes; family Cichlidae; genus Pterophyllum; species Pterophyllum scalare. The sequence continues at coordinate 25,232 of JAMQGT020004848.1, read as the reverse complement.
CTGCCTACTATTCTATTAACTTCCCCGTGTGGCATTTTGTTAAGTAAACAAGCTAATGTCAAAGTTAACAAGATTAGTGCCTGTAGTCAGGTTTACAAGGATTACCAAATGTTAAGTTACGTGTCAAAGAGCAGTCTGAGTATATAAAGACAGCATTGGTTTTGTTATCAACAATTCATTTCAGCCTAACAACAGAGCTGTGGTTGTGTAAAACATAGCACCAGTGGGTGGGAGCAAGAGAACAGATAAAGCTTCTACATTTTTTATGCTTGATGAACTGGTGGTATTTTAAAGGGGAAAAAGTAGGTAGTGCAAAAAACCAAAAATGATGATATAATTTTGGTTGTCTGAGGTAGTGCCGTGCTGGTGTTGACTTGGCACTACGTTTTCATTGCTGATCAAATAAAGTTGGAAAGGTAGGCTGCCATCGTTTCTAATTGGTAGATTTTTCTTAGCATCAATCTGGGACTTTCAGAAAAGCATAACATAATAGCCTAGTTAAAGAAAGAGTTGGCATAGATACTGTTGCAAAACTAATATCCATCATTATTGGCATCCGTCATTATTCATAGACCCATTAACTAATCCCAAGGGACAAAGTTCATTTAGAAGTTCTCATAAATATTGAGAGGGACATGGAACCAGGTACTCTTGTAAATATCTGCAAACCACTGCAGTTTTTACTTCAACCAAGAAATTTAATTAATTAATTAATTAAAGGATATGGTTGTAGACTCACTGGTTCTCAAGGAGAGAGTTATATGTTCAGAAGCCACTTTTTGTGAAATCTATTTAAAACACACACACACACACACACACACACACACACACACACACACACACACACACACAACTACAGAATTCATAATATCTTTTTTTTTTAAAAACAGTTTCTTTGGGGCACTTCTATAAAAATCTTAAAGCCACTGCCAATTTTAACAACACTCTTTTCACAGCTTAGGACACGCAATTTCAAGATGCTTCCTTCAACCACAATCCCACATGTACATGGAGTACCAGTTATCTTAAAATGGTGATTTTTGTTTTGTTAATGAGCTTACTCAGCCAAACACACATTATTTCTAAGCACATGTGGGCAGAAATGAAACTGCCCAAACCTTCAGCTTGGCTGTCTGATCTCATCTTCTCACTCACAGTAGTGAACATTTGACAAGTAGCATGTAATAAGATGTAAAACATATACTTTGCAGTCACTAGTTTTGTCTTGTTTTGTAAGACTGTTAATTCATTCTGGAGACTTGGAGAATCACTGGCAAAGTCAAACTCTGGCAGCACACCGTTACCTTACTAAGACACTTTCTGTTTTTTAATTCAAAAAGCTTTATTTTTTTCTTCGCCAACAGCAACAGTAAAGTACAGGTGATCAGAACCTTGAGAACTGAGAAGACACGAGGGCACTTGTTTTCATGACTTAAGGTCTTCTGCCACAATTGTGTCTGTATGTCATGTGAGCAGTTGTTTCTGACAGCTGCAGAGTACAGTATGTACAGCCAGCCAAAGATCACACCACCCGCCACAGTTTGTCAAGACTTCTGCTTCCTCACTACAACAGCTTTATAGACTGTAGTAATGCCAGTGAGATACTTTGTAAAGCAAGCCCACGAACGGGGCATGATTTTGAGTGTGGGATTGCAGGTATAATTTAATCAAATCCTGCAAATACAGGAAAACCCTGTACAAAATTACACCAATTTAATAATGTTCAGCTGGCACGCTCTCTCTCCCTAACTCTGCATGTCTACAAGCTCCCTCTGGTGTTTCTGAGTCCTGCTAGCACACACAAATAGGTATCAACCATATCAACTTGGATGAATGTTGCTAGCTAAAAATCTATATTTACGTCAACAGATGAGAAATCCACTTAGGAAAAAATCCAAATGCAAAACAGACCAGCACAAACGGTATCCACGGCGAAGTTCACTTGAAGTAAAACATTGATTTAGTGTAAATTAACTTTAAAACACAGATTTTTTTTCTCATCTTGTTTTTATCACAATTACTGGGAGGATAATAATTGTAGCTGTAAGTTTTTTGACACTGCCCTGTTTGTGTTACAGTTCTAAATATTAGTTTAGCCAGTTTGTTTTTCCATTCTTTTTCCCCCAAGAATAGTGTACAAAAACAGTTATCTCAGAGAGGAAAAAAAAACAGATGCCAGTAGGGCTGGACAATTAATCAAAAATGAATCAAACCCGACATGCAGAACCTCTAACCAACTAATCTTTGCGTGCATGTGTGTCATTCTGTATATAAAGACCATAGCTCGAAAACTTCTGAAATAATTCTGATAAAGCCTTGTGGCAGTGTAGAGTGGGGTCATTTTAAAGAAAGCACAGGGGCACCAGTGGTAGACCTGCCAATTCTGGTATTCTATGGCAGATGCCAATCAGGCTCCACAGTGCCGGGCAGTGAGCACAGGGCCCACTAGAGGACGTCGGGCCCAGGAGCAGATACTGGTCCTGCTGATGGGTTAAGGACCTTCTATGGCCCTGTCCAGCTCTCCTAGAGTAACTGCCTCTCTCCTGGAATCTCCTCTCTGCTCTTGACTGGGAGACACAGCAAACCTCCTAGCCCTGGCATACACTGATGTGCCATCCCGGAGGACATTTTACCTGCGCAGCCTCTGTAAGGTTCAGGTATCGTGCTACCAGCAGCGACACTGAGCCTAGCCAAATGCAAAACTAGTGAAGAAAAAAAAAACAGTCGGAAATGTCAGTGGCCTCCACCTTTAAAACCATTCCTGTTTTGAGGAAGTCTCAGTGTTGTTACTCTAGTGTACCTGTTGTTAATTTCATTAACATCAAATTAGCTGAAACTGATTAACAACCCCCTCTGCTACTTAACTGACCAGATCAGTATCCCAGACATTTAACTGACCTGATGCTATACTCTGAGCAAAAAGTGTTCCTTTAATTTTTTTGAGCTATCCATTCATCCATTCTCTTCCGCTTATCCTGTTCAGGGTCACGGGGGGGCTGGAGCCTATCCCAGCTGACATAGGGCGAGAGGCAGGGTACAGCCTGTACAGGTCGCCAGCCTGTCACAGGGCCAACACAGAGAGACAGACAACCATTCATACTCACATTCACACCTATGGACAATTTAGTTTGACCAATTAACCTAACCCCAGTAACTGCATGTCTTTGGAATGTGGGAGGAAACCGGAGTACCCGGAGGAAATCCACACAGACACAGGGAAAACATGCAAACTCCATACAGCGAGAGGCCCGGGCCAACACAGGCCTTCTAGATGTTATTCCAGCTGTGAGGCAGCAGTGCTAACCACCACGCCACCGTGCTGAGCTATATCCACTATATTGCCAAACGTATTCCCTCACCCATCCAAATCATTGAATTCAGGTGTTCCAATCACTTCCATGTCCACAGGTGTATAAACCAAGCACCTAGGCATGCAGACTGCTTCTATTAAAATCTGTGAAAGAATGGGTCGCTCTCAGGAGCTCAGCGAATTCCAACGTGGTACCGTGATAGGATGCCACCTGTGCAAGAAGTCCAGTCGTGAAATTTCCTCACTACTAAATATTCCACAGTCAAGTGTTAGTGCTAGTATAACAAAGTGTAAGCCATTGAGAATGATAGCAACTCGGCCATTAGGTGGAACACCACGTAAAATCACAGAGCGGGGAAACTGGATGCTGAGGCAAATAGTGTGCAGAGGTCGCCAATTTTCTGCAGAGTCAGTCACTACAAACCTCCAAACTTCACAGAACCTCCAGATTACCTCAAGAATAGTGTTTAGAGAGCTTCATGGAATGGAATGGCCGAGTAGCTGCATCCAAGCCTTACATCACCAAGCGCAATACAAAGTGTTGGATGCAAAGTTTGGACACACTCACCTATTCATATGAATGCTTAAGTGTCCAACTCCAGATGGATGGAAGGAATTGTGCTGAGTGTAAACAAAGCTAAATCTGCTATGTTCTTCCCTGTTCCCTGAGAAGTCATTATTTGATCTGATGGCAGCTTTGCACACTAATGGCAATATCACAGCCGGTTTCAAAACGTCATCACCCCAAATGTTTTTTTATCTAACAGGACAGCTTCATAAAAAAAAAAAACAACTGATGGAATTTGTAGCCTTCTTAATCGGTTGTGCTCAGGTAGTAGGAAGAATGTCAGCCAGCTTAACGCTTCTTCCAGTGAATCACCAAAAAAAAAAAAAGAAAAAAGTTGCAGCAGTAGGCAGCATTTTTATTTATCAAATGGACAGAAATAACAGAAAAATGCATAACAAATAAGGAAACAGTGTCATTGCCTTGTTTAGTTACCAACCACAAGACCTTTTTAAGCCAGGAAAAATCTAAACCATTACTATTAAGTATGCATCATTACCACAATAATCCAACTTAAATCCAACAGAGGATGGTGTGGGATAAGCTGGAGCATCTATCTATTTGTGCCCTCAAAGAATTCTGCAATGAAACAATGTAATAATGTCCAGTGCAACATAGAGTCTGTACCACACAGGTTTGTGTTTAAGTTTTATAATAAGTGCATCTCCACATAGCAAAAACTGACATAAGCAGGACAGATTTGATCTTCTCAACAGCTGCTGCAACATGCTCCAGCTGTGTCCAAGCATTCCTGGGCAGAGTGGCAACACCAACATTTCATTCCATAAAAGAACACATAATCGTAGCATTTTGGACACAACTCATTGCATTAGTCAGACTTCTAGTAATTGCCAAAGATGTTGCAGCAGACAAAGAAGGTTAGCATCCAGAATTCCCAATCATAATGAAATGCAAAATATAACAGTTCTGCCATTGAATTATTAAAATCCATAACAAGTTAACAGTTGAATGCGGGCTCACAGTAATGAGGTTTCTGCTGTCTTTTGAGGATAAGGTGTGTAAATCACACATCTTTAATGCAGACGAGAACAGCAGAGGTTTGCATTTGAAAGAAAGAGCCTACTTTGTGATTTCAAATGAAACTTAATACATCTGAGTCAACATCTAGGTGAATCCGTTGATCAAAACACAGACAGATGCAAGCGTGGTCTATTGGATATATAAAGTATGAGGTACAATAAAGACAGCGTAATGTTCAAACTTGTAGACAGGTTAAATTTTTTAATACCCATTCAACTAATTTGTTTATCAAGGCCCTTTGGTTTGGCAGGGTCTTTATATGTTTAGCATGGCATATCACCTCTACCAGAAAGCATCATAAATGCAGCTGCTTAATAAGTCAAGTCACTCAGTCATCCAGCGTGACGGGCCTGATAATTCTAGCTTAGTACAGACACAGAAGAACCAGTTAAAATCAGATTTAGTTTCAGTGACAGAAATGGTCATTTGTATCCTGAATACATATCTGACTGATATTCAATTTTGAAGTCTTTTACAGAGAAAATGAACTACAACTACAAAAAAAAATCCAGTTTCAAAGGTTTTCTGACCTAGAAAACAAGCCTCGAGTACTACTTCCAGATCTTGCCTTCAGTCTCAATAAGGTCCCACATCTACTTAGGGCAACAAGGAAGGGGAGCCAATGAGAGCAAAGAAAAAGAAAAATTAAGACATCACAGCAGCTCAAGTTCATTGCTCAAACTGGCAATAACTGAGGCAAATTAGCTTATTAATAATTTTACCAGCTTCTCGGCACATGTGTTTATACACAGAAGAACATTTTAAGGTATATGCTCAGTGACTACGAAATGACTGCAGCAATGAGGGGATTTTGCTGCATTCATGTGCAAAGGATGGTAAATAAGAATCCAAGGGACTTAAAAGATAGAGTCATTTCTTTAAAAAACACAAGAGTGCACGGGGTGTGCCAATAATAAGGTAGGACCACAGAGAGGTCAGTTGGGATTGATTTTCCAATAACTAGGCCAGCAGTGGTCACTGGGAGAAAGGCAGGATCTTTCCTCCACTTTACAAGATGGAGTTTTCCACTTGCCAAGCTTGGCTAGTCATTAAGTGTTCCAAGTAATTCATATGCATAAAACTACTGGCTATCTAAGTTTGCTAAAATCACAAGCATCCCCATGTAAGTCTCCAGCTTAACCAGGCTTATGGTGCATATTAAGCAATGTTTAAAAGCTACACTTATGGTGTACTCACACTAGTCCAGTTAGTTTGACTAGTGTGTTCCTACGGCTGGGCAATAAAAAGACCATTACTGCAAATATAAATTTTCCTCAACAGAAATAAGAAAGATGGTCAAAATAAAGTCAACAGAAATCCTTCCATCCATGTTTTGACAGACAGCATGCAAGGCCAATGATAATGAGAACAGCACCACACCGAACCAATCATATGGTTGGAATAGAGTTGGAGCCACATCAAGTTAGGCTGACGCACACAGCGTAGGAGAAGCAGCCGGCAGCAGCACATGTGCTACTGTTTGGGCTACTGCAACCACACATGCAGTACGTTAGGAGTGTGAGCAGGACACAAGAAAGAAAATGAGAACAGAAAATGTTACAAAACATGAGATTCCAACGGACACAGCCCAAGGCTCAAAACACAAAAACACCACTGAAATGAAGGATCTGAGGAATTTGGTACATATTTTGGCTATTTAAAGTCCAGCAAAGAAGCAGAGTATCATAAACTGCAGCCATACTGACAGCATGTAGCATGAAGGCAGTGACACCACAAATCATTCCATCAGTGTGCAGCTAATCATCTACCTGCACAATGCAACGCATACACAATGCAAGACTTTACAGTTCCAGACACTCTCTCCTGTACCATGCCTTATAAAAAACAAAAAAAACATAACCAAAACAAAAAAAACAAATATACACACTGATATCACAATGCTACAGCCTACATTATTGTAAAAAGACATGACGCCAGTAAGCACAGTCAAAAATGACGGCTTTAAGAGGCTGATTACAGTGATTGATCCACGTTAACAAATTCCTGGCACAACCCACAACATTTCTCTCAGAGAGAACTTGCCCAGCTACACACGGAGTGTATAACAGTGTAAGAGTGTGTCATACTTCTCTTCTGTTTGTGGCCAAGTCGCACATCTGATCCGTGTATATACAGTACGTCACTGCCCATGTATTGACTGAAGCATAAGCAGACCAGAGGTGAGTGAATATGTCAGTGTTGTTTATGTTCCCCTTTGTTTATTTGTGAGGTTTCTTTCCAACAATTCAAAGCATTTTGAACCAATACAAAAAAATGATATAGTACAGTTTTTAACAGGTTTTTAACTATCTATGTTATTTATTTATAAATTACCAAAAAATGTAGTTTTCCATTTTGTTTGTGTTCTTCTGTAACACCTGAAGCATTTGACGGACAGAATTAAGAATTAAATTTATTATACGAACCTGTGTTATTCATTTACAATATGGTTGGATAATATTCTACAGTACGTTTATCATGTTCAACTTCAAAATCTTCACTTAGGAGTGAAAAAAGACCTTTGAGCCTGACAGAAATAGTGATTTGATTTATATTGTAATATGTATCAAATGACTGATATGAAAAAAATTACTGTGATTTTCCACATCGCCCAGCCCTCTGTATTTCCAGCATGCCATGCCCCAGTCCATCCGAAGTAGTGAGCCCAGGCAAAGTGCAGTTACCTGTGGTAGTGCGATCACTAACCAACCACTAACCAAACAATGAACTGCACACCTCCATAATAGCAGCTACTCCAACTAACATCACTGTGTTCAGTAATTAACACATTTTAAGCAATGCAAGAGGGCAGTGTGTTACTGTGGAAAATTGAAAATAATATTGTGCTCTGCAAGCGTGCTTTTCAAAATCATGTGAGACAAACTGAAGTGTATACTCAGGTCACATAGTCAAGTGCAGCATGTGTGCAGGACAGTGGAGGAATGAGGATGGTGACTATCATGCTTGGACATGGCACAAGGCAGCTGCGCCCTGTATGAATACACCCTAAATAACATGCACATGAGGCACACATTAAGGATGCACCAAACATTGCTGTACTGATGATTGGCCTTAGTTACTCCGAATTGCCCATAAGTAAAGAAGATGACATTTAGTAGTTGCTCATGTTTATATACTGTGCCACATCAATTCAGAAAAAAAAAAAAAGACTAAATTAACTAAATGAGACAGAAAGAGAGCCATTTTAAAAATGGCTAACAATAGCCTAATAAAATACCTGAGCTTAATGGTTGTAACTCATGTCTAAAATACATCTTCAAAACACATGTTGAAAAAATATTGCTAGAATGTTAGGCCCAGCAGACCACAGGCCCGGGGCAGTATTGAGTTAATAATGCACTGGTGGAAATCCTGCTATAACCAAAGGCCACTGGATTAAATAAAAATAGTCAAAACTAATGTAGCAGAGACTGAAATATCCTCACCATCAGGCCATATTGCACATAAAGCACCAAAAACAACACCTACGCTTCCCATAATGCAACATCATATCAACTTTTAGACCAAATCTCCAAATCCAACCTGGATAACAGCAGTATCAGACCACCAGCTGTAATCCTCCCTCACTGACCAAGTGAACTGCCATTAAACTCAACCTGCCGCCACCTGAGCGTAAGCGTTTGGATCCCTTTACCTGAGCTCCTGCAGCTGATGTGTCACCAATCTAACACCTGCAAAATGCATGAGAAGTTGATTACAGCCAGACAAAGCTTTTATCTGCTGGATCAAATACCCAACCGATCTCTCCTTACAAGACCCACTACTGAAAGGGAGGGTCAGCATTAACTTGTGACCATTACTAAATATTGCAAATTGCAAGACAAATTAATGTAATTGTAGTAATTTTCTTTTAGGAGGGAAGAGGGTAAATTATGCATGATTGCAATTATGCAATCATGAATTTCACTGTACTATAGGAGTCCAAATCGCAACTAACTACTTACACATGTGGCTGGAAGTGGCAACGGTGCATTGATAAGCCACAATTATTTGATTAAAGATGCTGAATATATACAGGGGGAAAATACTGCATGTAATATGGCAAGCCTTTGGTCTCCAATAAAAATTCATAATAAATAATAATAAATAAGAGCTAGTTAAATAAGTCAAATAGGAAATAAAACACTATATATTTTCAGTCACTTCCAATTACTAGCTATAATAATTCTTACTCTAATAGTTAAGGCCCTCAAATGCTTTATCTTACTGTCAGTAAGAAAGGTCTCGTAATCTAAGTATAGATAGTATAAGAAGCAGCAGCACGGGCTAATGTCTAGTTACCTATAGCCGTATATACCCGCACATTAGCACTGTGAGTGAGATAAAAGACAAAATAACAACAGAAAATGTTAACGACAACTCGACCAACTGCATTACCAAACGTGACAAGCACAGCCCAAGACTCAAAACACAAGCACATTGCTGAAAAGAAGGGTGCGAGGAATTTGGTAGTGTGGAGATATTTTGGTCTTCAGTCAGACAAAGAAGCAGAGTAGCACACACTTCAAACTAGGCCTGTGCGATATGACAAAATATATCAGATGAAATTAAAATGTCTATTGTTTCATATTATACACTATCATTTATTGTATTCCTGCCTCTCAACCTATAAAGGCAGTTCCCTGCACTGCCGCAAGACAGGGCAAATATTTTGAAGCAGCGGTTCCCAAAGGGTGGGCCGTGGCCAAAGGGAGTGCGGTATTGAAATTAACAAAACGGAAAAAGACTTTTTTCAGGGTTCTAGCCAGCGGTTGATCGCCCGGCATTGTGCCAGCCTGAGGCACTGTCGCACTGGGCTGAGAATTTCGCCGGTTTGCTATCGGCACTGTTCGCTATTATACACGGACAACAAGACAAAACAAACTGAAGGAGGCCGCGTGGAACAGAATCGTCAATGCAACCTTCACAAACAGTTAGAGTGGTGCACCGTGTTTTTACATAATATTTTGGCAGCTTTTGCAATAACAAGTGCATTTGAACATTCAGATGCCAAAGACAATGTTGCTCCTAAATCTTCTTGGAGGGTCAGAATGTTGCCTCTTCCTTTCTAGCCCTGGTATTTCTGCCAAATGCCTTTCCTTTAGCCTGGTGCTGTTGATGTCTGGAGTTTCTACTTCTAACTGCTCAGGACCCTGTTTGTACAAACTGAGCATAACAACCAGGCTGAAGGCCTGTTGATTATGAGTTGTCTGGTCATTCTGATTCTCGATACTCTTCATGTAAGCCCTCTCAAAGTTTTTCGACATTCAGAATGTTGCTGATATTCATAACCATAACCTATCAAAGTTCAGACACTGGTGCTTCTTTGCCTCACAAAATGCGCTGTTTTGTGTCATGGCTTTTTCTTTGTATTTCAGGTTTTAGTTTGTTGCGGAGCTGGCATAGTGCCCTCTGTACCAGTGCTGCGTCTTTTTCTCGCTTGTTCAAACTTTGTGTCGTTAAACATAATAGGGCAGCTCATGAGATACTGTGCATTTTCTCTTTTCAATGTTTTTTCTATGCCTCCACCCTTATCTAATTGTGATGGATCATACACTATTGGCAGTTCATTGATAGCATGAAACTGTGGCACACTGGCAGCCAAAATGCTGTAGCCATCTTGTTGAGTATTAAATTTTAGGGAGGGTGATATGAGAACTTTGTTTTTCTTATCTTTTTGACTTTGGCAGCATTTGCTCCAGTCAGTCTGCCACCTACAAGCAGATGTCCCTGGTAACGAGGCTGTCATTTTGTGATTCACTTAAACAATAGACATACATTTAAACTGTGAAACATAGCAACTGTGAGACTGCGAAACAGTTACGTCACGATGCACATTCACGTATGGGATACAACTGGGCTCAGTTGAGAAAAATCACCTACACCTCGCCCGATCATTCATCCAAAGTCATTTAATTCCTGTGTGATCTGAACATCATCCAAGTAATTATACATGTAAGAACAACATGCAGCTCCCCGTTACCCTTGGCTCAGCTCTCCCACGCTGGCACATCCTGTCAATTCAGGTGCAGCTATTGAACATAATCTTCTAATTCTAGCTAATGAGATGGCGCTTGTTAGATAGCATTTGGGACACTGAACTAAACACTATTTCTAGTTATTAACACACTGCAGTTTCAGTAGAGTTTGATTAGCTGACATTGAACCCCATGCTGAGTTCCACAGCAGTGAATGTTACCAGTGTGCCCTGGTTGTAAATATCATTCACTCTTAAAGTGTTAATGTTAACAAAACATGTGGATAAACTACTGAGATTCTTAACAGAATTGAAGCTCGGGACCACAAGATACGCAGTTGCAGTAGGGAATCACTGCATGATGACTGCTGCAACACTCCATGCTACAACTCTACAGACTAAATATTATCTGCAATTTACCCCACAATACAGTACCTACTGCAAAGTGTCACACTTATCTGTATTCATGCAATTTATATAATATCTACATTATTTATTGGGAAATGACCAAAGAATTTAGTTTCCCATTTTGTTTGTGTTCTTCTGAAACACTTGAAGCTTTGACTTGTCAGAATGAAGATTTTAGTTTATTATATATTATATATTATATCTATGTATTTTATTTAAAATACAGCTGTAGAATGTTCTACAGTACGTTTATCATGCTCAACTTCTGACAGAAGGTATCACATCAGAATGTATTTATAGTGATTTAAAAAAAGTCTAAGTGCAATTTAGATCTACTAGACACAGTACTGTGGGTGGACACCTTTACAGAGACCTTGTAAGTCAATTATCTTAGTCGGCCACATTTAGGTCCAGTTCAGTTCCTCTCAGTACAATACTCTATGATTGATTCCTGGACTAATTTAAGGACTCATCATTGATTTGATCTGTGATGAAACCCTAGCTAACCACATAAACAAACCATAGAGCCAGCAACTGCACTTAAGATCTTTTCAGCTGTCACAAAATACATACTGATTCAAAATGTGTATGCCCCCACAGAATCTCACTTCCTCCTGGAAAATCCATACATATCCATATCAGAAAACATACCAGTTAGAATGCAACAAGATTAGCAAATAAGAACCACAATGAGGATTGTGCAGCTATGACTTAAGTCTGCATGTACTTGGCATGTAAACACACACTTGCCAGCTTACATAGCCAACCGCATACAGAACAAAAGGGGAGCAGGTGTGGAGCACTGACATCACAGCACAGCCAACTTCCCTTAAACTCATTTGTAAATCAAAATGTGGTTTTTGATTTACAAATTTGGTTGTGGTGGATGTGGTTCGGGAGGTGGAGAAGGTCATCTACTAATTGAAAGGTTAGTGATTTGATCCTTGGCAGCTCCAGTTTGCATGCCAAAGTACCCATGTTCATCGGAGTGTGAATGTTAAAGTATTCAGACATAGAAAAAAATGCTTGTGTGAAAGAGACATGCTGCATCAAGTGCTTCGAGCGCTTGAGTAGAAAAGCACTATACGAGAACCAGTCCATTTACCATGGTGAATGCAACTCATTTTAATGGCTAACTGTATCTCAGAATGAGGATGTTTAAGCCCCCATTACATTATCTGAATAAGAATATACAATCTGGTGAATGTTGCCCTAACCATTTAATGCACGGGCAGACTCTAGAAACGCCCCCATACGACAAAATTACGAGCTGGTCTGCTTCATGCATGCACAACACAAGCAGAGTGGCACAGGCAAATAGTCATGCACACTCTACAGCTCAAAGTTTGCGAAGTGACACAAAGTAACCAAAAGTAACCCACAAGGGGACCACCACAAAAATGTTTGTAATAACAAACCTAATCAGACACTTAAATCACATTCACCCAGCTTAACATGGATACTTTCTAGAAGCATACAAAAAAAATGTGGCTAGTGCTGAAGCTATGCAGAGCTCAGAACCAGCTAAAAGCCAGCAGGCTCGACATGAGCAAAGTATCGAAGCAGGTACCAAAAAAATTATGAGTCCAGTGGAAAGGAGAAAAGACTTGAGGTCCTGTTATCTGGTGAACTTATAAACATAAAATGGAAAATGATCTAAGTAACTGACATGTTTTGTTATATAAATCTGGTACACTTGCTATTGTATGGTTAGGTAAAATGACAGGTAAAGACACAGCAACACATTTTTATTTAACTATTTATACCTCTTTATAGAAGCAGAAGTGACAGAAGATCCTGTAAATTAGTGCAATCTGAGGGAAATGTAAACATTTATTTTATTATGAAAATTAGTGGGCAATTTTTCTGTGTGGAGTTTGCAGTGTTCTCCCCATGTCTGTGTGGGTTTCCTCCTGCAGTCCAAAGACATACAGTTACTAGGGTTAGGGTACTGGGGTTAATTGGTGATTCTAAATTGCCCATAGGTGTGAATGGTTGTCTGTCTCTCTGTGTTGGCCCTGCGACAGGCTGGCGACTTGTACAGGCTGTACCCTGCCTCTCACCCTATGACAACTGGAATAGGCTCCAGCCCCTCCATGATAAGAGGATGGATGGATGGATATATCGGCAGGTCACACTTGCAAGTAATTGGAAATCAGAATACGTCAAGAAAATTGCAACCAGTGTCTAATGGACTCTGAATTTAACTCTAACCCAGACCACTTTGTTAATTAGGGCTACTGCATTGAATTTTTACTACATGCTTATTAAATGACATTTACCTTAATGACAATACTCCAACAGAATATGTTGCTGTTTATTGTGCAGTTTTGTTTTGTTTTTTTGGCAAATGATTCACATTCAACACTCAAATGCAAAAAAAGTTACTTTAAGAAATAAAAAAAAATTGGGACTGACTAACAAACTAATCGATGCATCAGCAAAAATTCAATACATATATAAGTGCACACAAATGTATAACAGGGTTCTAGCTAGCGGCTGATAGCCCACCGCTGCACCTGGCTGAGGTACTGTCTCACCAGGCTGAGAATTTCAGCTGTTAGGTACCGGAACAAATCACTATCATTTTTATCAGCGCTCCCTGGGCAGATGTGATGTCCTGCTGGTACCAGAAGGCACACCAAGAAATGCTGTTTCCAGGCCACCATTAAACAACACAAACCAGTAGAACGTACTACCAACTTCAAGAGATACAGCAAGTTTGGACGGTACAAATATGAGTAACGTGGAAAGCCAGAGGCAACTACAGCCATCAATAAGCCCTGTGTGGAACTCCTTTAAATAATAAATAATAAATGAGGTCCAATGCAAACTGTGCCAGGTAAAGCTAACTAGTCACAGGTCTGCCACAACTATGTGCAGTCTTCAAAAGTCAAACAGCCAAAGGGTTCCCAGTGAAAATTAAATAACATTTATGGTTGAAATGTCCTTTGTTTGCATCTGCGTGCCCATAAACTACACGCACTATGATGAGTGTATGCAGTTTATGTGTATCAAATCATCTACCCAAGCAATAAGTCTGGTTTATCTTTGTCTTATTACAAGTAAACATTTAAAGAAAAGTGTTTAAAAAAACACAGATAGATAGATAGATAGATAGATAGATAGATAGATAGATAGATAGATAGATAGATAGATAGATAGATAGATAGATAGATAGATAGATAGATAGATAGATAGATAGATAGATAGATAGATAGATAGATAGATAGATAGATACATTGCAGCCTGTTTTACAGAGATTAAAAAAACAAAACAAAAACAAGGATGATTCTTACTCAGGTTGATAAACATGAGTATGACCCAGAAAGATGTAGAGCATACAAATAGGAATATACATGGCTGGAGCACAGTGGAAACATAGTGAAGTGGTTTACGCAGATGTCTAACACGCAAAAGGTCCCTAGGGTTGCATCAGGAAGGGCATCTGGTGTAATAATCTGCTATTTGCTGCCACGACCCCTTGTGAATAAGAGAGCAGCTGAAAGTAGCTTCTTAAAAATTAAATCTGCACAATACTTTTGATCCATCAAAGTTCTCGACTTGCTGAAATCCTACTTCCTAGCCCTTCATATTATGCCTCTGCTTTTCTGTATTAGGGGACCAAACTTGCTATGTAAAACTGACAACTATCATGGCAAGGGTGGGACATCCACTCTGTATGCATTCACACATCAAACGCTTAAAAAATGACAGCCATCTGCCCTGATGCCACAAACTGGTTCTACTATACGTATAGTAATATAGTATATGTATCATGCAGACTGCACATACTGATATCATAAGCCTCACTCTATAAGCGGATACTGTCCTCACATGCTCCTGCTAACAGTAGCAAAGACAGAATGACCTTAAATACCCTTATTTCAAAACCACTGCCTCCTTCATTTCCTCCCCTTTGTAATGAAGTAATATGCATACAATAGCTTTAATATGGTTGGTAATCCTCAATTATATAATTGATATGATTTTTCGATGGTTTGGGCACAGAGGAGGTTTTCAGTGAATGATATAAATGTTTACTTGTAACAGCAGCTGCAGTCATACACTCAGTGTACTATGCCCCCTAAAACCTCACATCCCGAGATCAAGGCAAAAAACAAACAAACAAACAAACTAAACTCACACAGTCGGCTCGCTGGATCATTCTTGCAAGCATGAGAATTCTTGTTTATTTTTCCCTAGCCGCCCGTGAACGTATCACTACCTCTTGTTAAATGCATATCACACTACGGCAGGGCATAAAGGACAGGTGACATTTGTTTGTAAACATCTTAACACTTAAGAAAGTCTTTCTTCGAGAGCCAATCATAGAGCAACTCTGACTCTGTGTAATGCTGAGTCTTTAAGGTCACCAATGCACTGTGAAAGAGGCTTGCTTGTTTTACATGCCAGATGTTAATCGCGCGCTTCAGTGAAAGTTCCTGTTGTCAAAGCGAAAGCAAAGGTTAAAGCGGAAATACATGTAACTTATGTCTTTAAGACAGGAGACATTAAAGTGACAAAATAACCAAGCCGTGCAGCATACGCTGGTAGGATACTTTGAGCTATAAGGGAAACGATAACCTGGGCCCATAAAGCAACTCCAACTCAAGTCTTTATTAAAGCCATCCGGGGGTACATACTGTTCAGAACCTCCAGCCACATAAATGACATCTATATGAGCTCTCGCGTTTTGTTGACATTACCCAACAATACAAATATCGTAGAGCTAAGTGTCTGGATTATAACAAGCCAGTGTACATTTCGGCGACAGTAAAACACACCAGAAATAGAATAAAACTTGAACTTTTTGCTAAATTCTCCTTTTATTCCTGCTGTCTCACTGCGACAACATATACCACCTTAAGCATACGAGAGCACAGTCAAAGCGTTATTATGTTTCAATATTTGTTATGAAATGTTGCTTGTTAATAAATAAAACTGCACACCGGACCGCTACACAGAATCCAATAATTCTGGTGAGGTCCAAGTCATGTTCGTCCACGAGTGAACAATCTACCGATTAGCAAGGCAGTTGAATTGCACACATTTTTCATGAAGTTCGGCGTGCACCGTCCCTTCATAGGACATAAACACATTGGCGGCTATGTTAAAAATTAATATGAACATTAGCATAGGAAGCGCGATGCACGGCCATCTAGCTACTACACTGGCAAACAGCTAGTTTATGGAGAGACTGGTAATAGCCAGACTGTTGTCAAAAATACCCCAACCCCACCCTCTAAAACAAACATACCGCATATGCAAGACGAAGCTCGTGTCCAAATATCACTTGGAGTCCCAGTGCATGTGCATTCCGCCTCAACTGGAACCAGTGTTGATCTCCGTCGGCTAAAGTGAACGGGACACAGCGCCAGGGTTTAACCTGAAATGACCCGCGCCAGTGCAAATCAGGCGAGGTCCATACGCGCGCGCGTGTGTGCGCGCTGAATGTGTGGAGTGGACTGAGTGCAGCGCGAGCTAACGGCGTGTGTGCGGCAACGGCAGTCTGCGCTCTGGACGCTAAAAAACTTCCAACATGGAAGCGAAAACAAACGTTCAAAAGAAACAGGTCAGACACACTAACGAGGCGAGACAACTGTAGCGCTCCGACTGAACGCTACGGGAAATTAGAGAGCAGAGCAGGAACTGAGCGTAATAAGCCTCGCCCTTATTACAAACTCCAAGTTTTTTTTTCTCTTTTTCGATGGCGGTTGGCCGCTGTTACAGTAGGCCCGCCTGGTACATGCCGGCAGGGCAGGAAACACACCGCTCCAGCTTTACTCCGCACGCGTATGTGGTAGGCTATTTAGTAGGGGCCCCAACACTAATATTTAGACTAGTAATCTAAATATATTAGATATATTTAACTGTATTCCCCCCGCAATCAAAGGATAAGCGGAAGAAAATGAATGGATGAATGGATATGCTTTTAGACATGCCAGGTGCACGCGCACGCGCATTTAACAAGCGTTTCGTGCAGGTAACCAAGCTACCGACCACTGGATACTCTCACCTGAGTTCTGTTTGCTTCTTTGCTTTAAATAGATTACCGTTTATTTTAGTGGTTTAATTATGTGGTGTGTGTGCGTTTTGAACCTTAAATTGTATTAAAGTTGAAGCTCCACAGAAACGCTTTTTCTCTTTTTGCCGGAAGAACAGTGAAATCTATCAACGTACTTTGATGAGTTGTGAGAATGTTAAATACTGTGCTGCATCCAAAAAAAAAGAAGTTTCACAAATGTTACTCTAAAAGTTACTCTGCCTGCCTCAGATGTGACATTTTGCGTTTTCACTCTCCTTTCTTTTTTGTTTTTGTCTAACCATAATGTTCTTAAATTCTTTTAAGAACGCTGGACTGAATGTTTGTACCTTTTGTCTGATTACAACATGACGGGAAAGGTGCGTACAACTCCAAATCATCTGTTAACTATTTTGAGACATGTAAACCCTAACAACCACTGACATCTTGTTTTGGTTAGTGATTAGTGTAACTGTGGCATATACAAAAGACGCGCTATGGCAGATATCACAGCTTTCAAAAGCCTTTTGTTTCTGGCTGAGTATTTTTGTTCCTGTGGATCACTTCAAGGTCTGACGTATTAGAATGTCCTGCAGCACAGCATGTTTATGGTTTCGCCACTAATTCTCACTGATGAGGAGAGTCAGGGTCGCCCCAAAAGCTCTGGTTGGCAATTCTTGTAATTTGAGGTCTGTTTTAGATAATTGCTCTGAAGAAGCCTTCTTCTTCTTTACTTTTACTTTCAGACTCGCTACAGGACATTTGCCCTCCCACCTAACATGACTGTCAGTCTGCAAAAATATGAATTATCAAAAGCACTGGTCAACAAAGCAACTCATTAAATTCCTCAAATTCCCACATCATTTGTGTCTGATTTTTGCTATCACTTGTCAGGTAACTGTTGTAGAAGCATTTGCATTTACAGTCATGTTGTTTTAAATTTGTGGATCTGCAATCTGTGAAGAGCTTACATTTTATGAGGCTCCTTCTAGATGCAGCTCCATAAAACCTGTGACCTATTGAAGAGGCAAGTGATGCTGGTGCAAACAGCTCCTCAACAGCAACAACTTTGGTTTAGCTACGGCTGTCGCTCCCAGGGAGATAAACAGGCTTGTCTTTGGTTATAAGGCGGACGGGGATCCTACCAACAGGAAATGAGGTCAAGTTGAAACATTCAGAGGTAAATGCTCATTAGGCTGCATACCATCTGGACTCTAAATGTTGTTATATTTTTCCAACTTCTCTACTGGAGCGTTAGCAGGTTAAAGTGAAGACAGATTTAAATGTCCAGTGTCCTTGATGTCACAACCTACAGTTCACTCACGCAGAGGCAGTGCGGGCTTCAGCAGCACGGCTCGCCATTAATAAATAAGACTTTGGTTGCAGCAGCAGAAAGAAGACGAAGAGGTAATTCCAGTGCACGAATCAGCTGTGCAGATTTAAACACACTTTACCTGAAAGGTTAGCAAGCAAAAGTGCAAACTGTTCTGCTACGCGGGGATATTGCTCTGACTTAAAAGTGACTCCATTGTTTGTTTACAGTATATTTATGGACTTATTGGAATTTTATTTTATTCCATAGATAAAAAAAAAAAAAAACAGATCCAGGTGAGACCAAGCCAAAAGGAGGTTACCTTTGCCTCAGGTTTAAAGACTAAAGACTCCACTCATGCACATACAGGTGCATTAAATTGAATTATTCTTAGATGCTATCATAGGTCGTCCAACCATTTAGGTTGCTTTTGATAGTAAAGACTGCAATGTGCATCTAATCAAACTCAGATTTATGAATGGTTGACTATATTTACAAACAGCATTTTTAATTAATGTTAACTACAAGACACTGGATTCATGACATTATGAACAGTAACATGTTGGAACACATTTTTCAGCGATGCTTCACTACATGAATCAAGAAATGTGATCCTTGTGTGAAACATTGTGTTTACCATTGCAGTTTAGTTGTGAACCATTTCAAATTTTCCATATGTCTGTATAAATACGAGCCACGATAGTATACAGTTTTCTCACAGCTTTCAAATGTAGACAAAAGACCTCATCATTTATTTATTGAGGAAAATAAGCCAATATGACTTTTCTGCAGGATGGCATTTTCTCTTAGTCTGTTGCTTTAGCCAATCAAGTTGGTTAAGACTGGTTTATCTATCCACTGTCATCATCCTGATTCCAGACACAGGAGACTCCCAGAGGTGCCATGTTGATATCCACATCATCCTCTGTTGTCTGAAATATGGCAAACTCTCAGTCGTCATATGCTTTCAAACCATCTTATTTGTGATGCCCTTAATATAAATTATCCTTAATTAACCAGGAAAGTGCAGAAACTTAACATATTTTACAATAAGTTAGGAAGTAAAATTGATTCATAAAGCACCTGTCTAGATAAAAATCACAGAGTGCTTCACAACAATCAGAGTGAAAACAGTGATATACATTAACACAAACCACTAGTTAAGAGCAAGCCTGTACAAATAAGCCTTTAAGGGATTCAGTGGAGTCTGCAGGTCTCAGGTGTAATCGTGCATTCCAGAGTTTAGGAGTCGCAACCTCAAAGTCAATAATTTGAATCAAAACTGTGCTGGAACAACGTATTAAAACATAAATCACATCTACAGAGGGAAGAAATTTGAGCTGTGCTCCCTGTTTGAGCCCCTTTTGTAGCTGAAGCACTTTCTTCATCCAGTAAAATCATTCATCTACTGTAAGCCACCTGCTCACAGCCACTCAAAAGTTCTTCAAGCCTGTTGAGAGACATTCAGTCAGCTCTTAAAATGTGTTCAAACCAGCCCGCCATGCTGAGTGAATCTGAGGGAAGTTTAGGTCGAGAAAACATGTATCCTGTAATTTAGATTCATATGAGGGTCAGAATTATGCAGTAGTTACACAAACATCTTTTATCTCAGATGCTTATCTGTAATTAGCGTACATAGCCTATTCAACTTTAGACTGGCTTTTTTTGCAGCAGCAGCATCGTGTATAGTCTTTTTCACAACTCTAGAAGGAAACTCAGTTTCAGAGCATCACTGCAGGGAATGCCACTGCATGCTCCTGATTACAGGTTTAATCAATAACAGCAATTAGGAGAAGCAAAAGAGTCTCAGAAGACTCACTGAAGTCTGAACCTGCTTGATATTACCAAAATTAAGGAGACTGAGCATGTGCAGATGCTCACTGTTAAAGTTGTTAAGGAAAAGATCCCCAGCACTACGTAGAGACTTTGGCAGCTTTGCACTTGACCAAGGTTGTGAGACTCGTGCACTACACTAATTATTGGCTGCTGCACTCGACAAAGACTTTAAAGCCCATGAAACTCAAAGATCATTTGAGCCGCTGCGCTTGATCAAGATTTTAAAGCCAATACACAAGAGAATCTGACATGCTCATAGGGCTGGGTGGCATGGCTCAAAAACTCATACCTTCACATGCTTAAAAGAAATGGTGATAAACAAATCAGTGACTAAAACCAACTACTGTATAATGGAAACCATCAGTATTAATTTGTAATACTGTAGGGACTTTTTCTTGCAATATAAAGCATCTTGAGTGTCTAGTTTAAATAAAACTGTAATGAAAATTTTATACTAACACCACCATTAAAAAATAAGAGTTGTTTTTGTAAATAAATAAATCAAAGAACAGTAGTGTGCATTAAAAAAAAGTGCTGTTCCCATTACATAAAGTGTCTAAACAGATCCAAGTTTAAATACAAAATTTATCTAACAGTTGTGGTGTTTGTTGATCCAGAAAAGAGAACAATATCATGCAACGTTAAGACGATGTCTCTTCCATATAGATGATAAACTGTGTAGACAAAATTGAGCATAGTTGACATGATAAATATGCTAATTTTTTAAAAATTATTATTATTATTTTTACATATATTGATATTTCCATTATTCTGCTAAAGTCTGAATGATTTTACAAGAGTTTCAGACCCTGCAACACAAACAGACTTTGAAACCCCTGCGCTGCATGAGAAGTTTGGGAATGATGCATTAGACCAGCATTAGACTCCAACAGACCAAGACTTAAGAAAACTGTTTTGGTCTCTTGGTCAAGATTTCAGGAGATTTCAGGAGATTTCTGTCTTTCTGCGATCAGGAGTTGCAATGATATATAAGTGCTTTGAGTGCTCAGACAGAGTAGAAAAGCACCATATAAGAACTAGTCCATTTACCGTTTACCTTATAGTTGTGCTCATATAACCTACTTACTGGAATGGGGATCCTACTATAGGAAAGAGAGCCAAAACCTGATCACCAGGGCTAAAGTCTCAGTACTCTGCTCAACAGTCACGGAACTTCTTCATTTTTCCCTGTGCAGTTGACATTATTCACATGCAAGCTCACCTGGAACATAAAGGTGCTGCCTGAACCTGTTTTCATAAGCCAAGAGATTCATAGGTGGATCAGCATCTTTCAAAGCCGGTATTTCAGTCCTGCGAGTGGGCCGCACATTGTTTGCCCAAAGGCAAGATCATGTGGATTGAATCCTGTGCTCTTCTGAACCGCCTCCCTCGTGGACAACATGAGCCACAGCAGCACATCCTCCCGATCCCGACGTAATTCTGTACAGTGAACATGTAACAAAGACTTGAGCACCTTATGAAACCATTCTAATGCCCCCTGACTTTGTGCATGGTCCGCAGAAGCTTGGTGATGGTTACTGCTCAACTGCTTCAGAATTTGCAAAAATGTGTTAGATGTGAGGTTGGACCTCTGATCACTGCACTACAGATGGGATACCAAAAAACTGGGTCAGTGCCTTTACTACAGATCATGTTACTGAACATAAAGGATAAGCAGGAGGATACCATACGCTCTGACGCATCATAGTGACACATCACATTGCTTCCAGCCTTTGACTGAGAAAGAGGGTCCGCGCAGTCTATGATCAGATGGCTTGCCAGCAAATGTTACTGGCATGAGGGAGGCTGGCTTAATGTTCTGATTTGTCTTGACTGTAAGACATGTTTTAATATAAGCAGCAACATCATGCTTTAACCATGGGCACAAAAGAAATATTGCAAAATGTGGTTTTCCACATGCTTAGATGGCCAACTTTCAAAACAAGATCATGACACTTAACAGGCACCGTGACCTGATCTACTGCGTCAGCTATAGCGCTGTAATTATACGGCACCCATTTTCTTATCAGCAGCTTCCCCTGACCAAAATATCCCAGATCAATACCTTCCCATTCATTCGTGAGTCGAGCCAGGTCAAATAACCCAGCCAAAGCTGAGTCAGCATGCGACTCCTCAATCAACTCCACACAGGGAACAGACAGAGGGAATCAGACAGAAGCCATCACCTCTGAAACCACACTCTGCATTAGCTCTGGGAAAACACGAGGTGAGGCTCCCTCTGCATGCCTACAAGCACGTATCACCACACACGCTGGAACTCCAAGTGCTCTTCTGTGGCTGAGGGACAAAGTACCTCCAGTAGCTGTTTGTTTATCAGGCCAAACTCAGTTGGCAGCTAAATCACTGCCAAGGATTGCAAGCAGCGCAGGTCGTATCCCCATGCTTACAATCCATTGTGCCAGCTTTGAACCAAGACATAGTTTATGGACAGGAACGGGCAGTACTTGCATATCCGTGCCATTTATCCAAAAAGTGCCTTTTGTGACTCATTCAAACGGCAACACAAATTGCAATATTAAAGAATGCTTTGAACCTGTATTCCATGAGATCTTAACATGGCTATCACACACAGACAGCCAGCCCTCAAAGATGAAAGGCCTAAAATCGCCATAACTGCCCATTTCCCTGAGCCATAATCAGACCCCTCACAGTGGGAAACACTAGAGCAGAATAACACCAGAGCAGCAGCATCTTTACCTTGAGAGCCTGATATGCCACTGCCTGAATGCCTACACTTAGATTTCAAAATAGGGCACTCGTCCTTCCAATGACCTAACCTGTGGCAATAATGGTAAAACTGTGCCGAATCAGATGCAGCCTGCAAACCTCTACTGTAGCTACACTGGAAGCTGGCATCTTAGACCGACGTCCCCCTGAGTTTTCCCTACCAAAACAGGGGCACACACCATCTCTCACACCCTTCTGTAAATGCGTAGTCATCAACTAAAGGGGCTGCTTCCAGAATTTTAGCATTTTTTTTGTGCTCTCTCAGGTAAGTTGCAATGAATTCTGGTGCTGTGTTTTTAAATTGCTCTGAAACAATTGGATCCCAAAGGGTTTTAAAAGTAGTCACACCTGCTGCACCACTGATTAAAATGGGTCAACAAATCACAAGAAATTCTACATTAGCATCTTTGTCAGCATGTGTCCATGACCGAAATCCCTGATGGTAGGCCTCTGTATCCAGCTCATAGGCTTTCAGACCATTTTTTAACCTTTTCATAACTCAAGCTATCCTTTGCCCTTAGCGCACAGTAGGCCACCTGGGCTCTCCAAGTTAACACACTTTGAAGAAACAGAGTCTGCTTGGAACCCATCCAACCTCTCAAACCAGTCACCCAGTCAAACAAAGAGGGAAAAAAAGTGGTATCCTTCTCATTAAGCACAGGGATGAGCCATAAGCTACAGCTCAGATGAACCTCATCCACATTGTCTTTGGCTTTCAGGTAAAAAAAATTTTTTTGCAATTATTCCTTCTTTTGCCAAATCCAACTTTTACTGCTGAAACTCTAAATTTATTTTTCAAGTTCTTGTTTCAGCCTTTCCAAAGCAATTTTTTAGCTCTCTCACCGCAACAACAGCAACTCCTTCTGCTGCACTAAAGTCAGCCCAGTGGCCACCAAAAGAGTAACCACTAAAACAAGCTCGAAACCCAAGCTAGGTTTCTCAACCAGCACTTCCTTAACAACTAGTCTTGTTGCCAAGACAGCCTTAATGTCAGCCTTATGGCTACGGTCACCGACACCAATCCTGCAGTGTTCAACTATTTTCAACAACTGCTCTTTAGTGCGCTTCTCTAACAGGCTCCAAAACGGAAAATCAGCAATAGCTGCGACTAAAGCCAAAGCACAGGATCCTACAAAACACACAAGAGTATAAGGACTAGAGCACTCAAGTGATCTAAAATAAAGAATGTAAAGAATGTACAGCATTAACCACCTGCACTCGAGGCCAAATTAGACGTGCAGAGTTTTGCCACTAACTGCCTAACCACAACTAACACTTCACCTCTAGTCTTCATGTGGCTTGCGGTGGGTTTTTAAGGACCATAAAATAGGTTTGGAAGGCAACATGCGAGCCGACAACCCACAAACTTCTACGAACATGCACCAGAGACAATTGCCACAAAAAAACTGACACTAGCCACGACACTATCAGAATGTGAAAGAAAAGCAACGAAAACAACTGATTAAACCCTAAGGAGAAACACCACCCAAGTCCCCAGTAAACCACCTCTGAGTATTCCCATTAACTTTAACTAGTAACGACTTCATGCATTTATCAACCCTCCTAAAACCTGACTGCCCAGGGTTGAGACCAGGAAGCAGAGTTGCAGTCTTACACACCTCTCTGCAGCTTCTCTCCTCCTGCCATCCCCCCAAAACCCCATCCCCATAGAGACGGTGCCTGCTCCCAGACCACCAAAAAACAAACTTAAAATCAGCAGAAAACTGTTTAAGCATAAAAATTCAAAAACAATAAATATTATAGTTTCATCAACTGCACAAAAGAATAAAACAATTAAATGTGGATTATTAAACATTAGGTCTCTCTCTTCCAAGTCCCTGTTAGTAAATGATTTAATAATTGATCAACATATTGATTTATTGTGCCTTACAGAAACCTGGTTACAGCAGGATGAATATGTTAGTTTAAATGAATCAACACCCCCGAGTCACACTAACTGTCAGAATGCTCGAAGCACAGGTCGAGGAGGAGGAGTAGCTGCAATCTTCA
>JAMQGT020004847.1:0-15988 GCA_024447675.2 Pterophyllum scalare | reverse complement strand
CCCTGATCAAATTATAACTATATTGTTCTGAATTTTTTTTATGCCATCATGTAAATTAACTTTGTAGTCTCATTCTAAGGTACTTTTTTGTGGTTTGTTTGTTTTTCTAGAAGGTTAGTAGGCTGGAGGAGCAGGAGAAAGAGGTGGTCAGTGCCCTGCGCTACTTCAAGACAATCGTGGACAAAATGGTTGTTGAGAAGAAGGTGCTGGAGATGCTTCCAGGCTCGGCCAGCAAGGTGCTTGAAGCAATCTTGCCCCTGGTACAGGTAGAAGCACGGATACAGCACAGGTGAGTAATGTGTTTGTACAACACTAAATAGAAAATGTAGAACAGTGTTATTATAAAGTTTTGTTCCTAGAACGTCAGGTAAATCATAGCACATGTACTTTGCCAAGAAGGCATCCTTTTTCTTTTTTCTTTTTCCTTTTTTTCCCCCAAAAAGGTCTGCAGTCCTTTTCCCATTCTAGATTTTATTAAATCAAACTGCATCGTTTCTCAGTTTATTCTTATTATTTTTGCCTCTCAAAGCAGTTTGTAAACCAGCTGGTTGCACGTTCGGACTAGAAAGATGCTTGATATCTGAAGTTGTACAAATTCATGTCACGTGCCGTTGATGCGTTACATTTGTGGAACCGAAATTCATTTCAACTTTCAGATATATCAGCCCATAGTGTGAGTCAGTTTGTTTTATTTCCTCTATGGTTTTAGGTATACCCTTTTTTGTTCTTTTTCTTTTTTTTGTAAATGTAACCCTAGCTGCCGTTTTGTTTGGACTGTCAGGACATGTTGGAACTTCTCCATCTTTGTCTTTGTGCCTTTTCTCATCCATCGTTACAGATCAAGTCTGGAGGTCAGAGGTCACAGATTTTGTATCTCAGGACACTGTGTTTAGAAGCAGTTGATGGGATTGTTGCTGCAACACTGAGCAGCAGCCATCTCTTGAGATTTGAACTCAATCTTACGGAGTCAAATTGCAACAGATCACAGTAGAAGTTTACCTTAGACTACATGCAGCAAGTTAAACATCACTGCTGCATGCTAGTTACTTTACAACTTTAGGTTGGATGTCTTTTGGCAAATAAGCTACAGTAAGTAAATATTGTTTAATAATATTATCTCTAAGTTGCCATTTTAGCGATTAAAAAGCTTTTCCATTGGCTACACATTTTCAGTGATTGAATTAATATTAGTTAAATGGGTAGACTAGCAGTGGGTGTAACTGCAGTGAGGATTAAGCAGAGAGCTTATTTGCCAAAACTGTATTCGTTTTTACAAAGTCTAGTCGGCCAAATGTATTCTAATCACTCTAGATCTCCCCAGCGCCAGCATAACCTATGCCCCGTACTTGTCCAGCCCACATATTCGTCTCCCTACTCCTATAGCTTCAGTTGTCTCCCACTCACTGTAGGACTAAGCCGTGCAGAGACATTGGAAGGATATTCCTGCACTCTGAATCAGCTGCAGCATGTTGGTACAGGCCTTCGCCACACCTTAGTGTTAAGTCTCAAAGTATGATTTGCTAAAGGGTGAAACAACACTGGTGTGGTTATGCATTCTCCTGTCAGCTCTAGCAGCCTTATTCCTACCCTCGAGCTTTTAGGCAAGCAATTTCAATAAATTCCCCTAAAATATGTCGGTTAATAGATGGTAGATAGATGGAAATGAGTCATGTGTTCTTATTTCTGCGATTTTTCTCAGCCTAACATGTCCTTCTCCCATTTTTTTTTCTTTCTTCACACTTCACTGTTGTGTCGTCTTGGATCATTCTCCTTCCTCACCTTTGCTTTCCACACCTTCTCTCGCCTCCTTTGCTTCATATCTGTACCACACACCTCATTTCCCTCTTTCCTCCCTGACTTCCTCTCCTCGTCAACAGTTCGGCACTGTCTTCTTGCCATAGCCGTGTATATCAGAGTTTGGCCAACCTTATCCGTTGGGCTGACCAAGTGATGCTGGATGGCATTGACTTGGAGGACAAGGAAAATGTGGCTTCTGTCACCAATGTCATCAAAGCAGTGCTGGATGGAGTAAAGGTATGGCTCTGTGCTGGTGGAAATGATGTGACAGTGTGCTAAAGTGGTGTTTTCAAAGAGGAGGCTGAGACTAGCTGTGTTGTCTGTCCATGAACAGGAATTGGTGAAGCTGACCATAGAGAAGCAGGAGCACCCGTCACCTACCACCCCTAATAAGCCAGCACAACCTGCTATCACAGCAGAGAGGTGAGCACAGAGCACGCTAGCAGGAATACAAACATTCAGACACTCTTAAGTATGTTCCACCACTCAGACAGCTTTTTATGTACACAGCAGCGTCTCAGCGGAGATTCCCCTGATAGATCGGGAGCAGGAGGTCTCAAGAAAGACAGCTCCGGCAGCTACCCCTGTAGAAGCTGCCCCTGAAGTACCAGATGAGGAAGTAGCCCCTCCCAAACCCCCACTTCCTGAAGCCAAAATGGCTGAGCTCAGGTGAGGGTGAAATCACTCCAGTTGTGGTTGTAATTTGTGGATTTTCTGTGTATAAGAAATGAAGGACTGGAGTATTAATGCTTCTCTTAGCTAGCAAACCTCGCTGAAGCTTCCCACTTTGGCGATAAAGGCCCTGGAAGCCAAAGGATTTCCTGTCGCTTCATTTTTGTTTGGTGGCTTTGAGGTTATGTGGTCAGAGTTCACAGAAAATATTTTGTGACCATTTGTACCGTTGCCAGAAAATCATTTATTCGTTGCAGCAGTTTCAGTTTAACTTATTGTTTTCTCAAGCCAAAAGATAAAGGACTGAAGGAATATTTTATGATATGGAATTTAAATGGGTTTTATTTCATTTTAACTATTTAAAATATTGTTGGGTTTCTCGCAGACTTTTCATACTCTAGCCTTAAAAATCTGAATTACTCAGATTTGTTTGTTGCTCTTTCTTCCTTACTCTCTGCTGTGTCTGTCAATTTTTTTTTCCATCTTTGGATTCTGGGAACAGAGCACAGTTGAGTGCCGAGGCTGGCCAAAGGAGACCCTCTCAGAAGGAGAAGTATGTTAGCCCTTAGGATCATCTGTCTCCATAATAACATCCCACCCTAGACCTCCCTGCCCCCCTCCTCCCCATAAAACTTCTGGATTGGATGAAAGTGCTTTTGGTTTGCATGGTTGCGTTGTCCTAAAGTTTGTGTCATCCTGGGTATTCCCTGAAGACCTTACCATCCAATCAGAAGATCGCCCAGTGCATGAGCGTGTATGACTGACCCTATGAAGTGTCTTTTTGCTGGCCTCCATGTCATGGTCGCTTATGTTCGCTCTTCGCCTCATTTTGACCTGATATTAACTCACTGAGAGAATTTAGATTTGACAAGCAGGAGAGAGTCTAACATGCAACACTCTCACTTCCATCTCACTGTCCAGAGGAGGGATGATGATGACTGTCCTCATGTATATATACATGGTTTTTTTGTGTGCATACATGTCAGGAACTGTGTGTTCTGCGTGCTTGCCTGATTGAATTTATAAATTTTGAGACAAAACATCCAACATTCTTTTTTTTTTAAAATTATTCTGCTGTTCTCTGTTTATCAATCTGTAGTCCTCCACCAGCTCTTCCCCCTAAGAAGCGCCAGTCAGCTCCTTCGCCTACACCAGTGGCAGTGGTCGCCCCAATGAGCCGTGGCTCCAGCCTCCCATGTAGTGACCACAGACAGGTGAGGTCTTAATTTCCAGTGATCTACTGTAATGTGCAAAAGTCTTGAGCCAGCCTTCATTTCTCTATATTTTGCGTCCACACAGCCAGATATGTAATTTTTTAAAGTGGTCTTGAGCAGAAGTTCTCCAGACTTTCTGAAGGTCTTTCTAAGTTTTTCTTTTCTTTTTTCACAGCTTTTTCACTCATTTTCAGTACAGTCCTTGTATCTAACCATTTTCACAGGAATTGTTTTTTTGTTTGTTTGTTTGCTAAGCCACTTAACACTGACCTATGAATCATTCATTTACCATTTCTTTAGCTGACTGTACAAAAATTGCCAAATATAACACAGTTTGATGTGAATGAAATAGTATTTTCTTTCACCAACAAGGTGAGTCCCAAAGAGCTGTTAGCAGAAAACTTGGCATTTCTCAGCATGGTGTGCAGTGTAGTTAAAAAATATGAGCAAACTAGACAAGTGGAGGACAAAAGAAGAAGTAGCATGCCTAAAAAACTATCTACAACAATATTTGTACAGAAGAAGGTACAACAGTGAGAGTCTACAGCAACATGGTGGGGGGCTCTGCCATGGTTTGGGACTGCATTTCAGCCAGTGATGTGTGGGGGTTTCATCAAAATTGATAGAGTTATGAATGCAGAAAAGTTCCATCAGATTTTGATCCTCCACGCAATACCATCTGGAAAGCATCTGATTGGCAACAGCTTCATTTTCTCAGCATGACAATGATCCCAAACACACTATCCGTCATGAAGCCCAGACCTCAACTTTATTGAAGCAGTGTGGGATCATCTTGGCAGAGAAGGGAACAAAAGGCAGCCAGCATCCAAAGAAGAGCTTTGGAATGTCCTTCAAGAAGCCTGGAGAACTGTTCCTGAAGACTACTTAAAGAAATGACAAAAAAGCTTCAGACTATGCTGAAGAATAAAGGTGGTCATACCAAATATTGACTTTAAAGCTTGTTTGAATTGTACAAACTCTGTTTTTGCCTTATTTGCCATATTTTCATTTGTGTTTGCATATGTTTCAATAAATCACTACACCTAGTTCCCATTTCCTAACAAAATACCAAGAAATTAGGGGTGGCTCAAGACTTTTAGTTTATTTTAAAATCCTCAACACACTGTAAAGTACTTGTAGGAAGTGAACTAACCGTTCAGTGTCTCTGTAACAACAGGAGTATGAACAGGAGTTCCTTCAGAGGCGTTTCTCTGGGGGGAGCCACTCGTACGGTGGCGACTCTCCGCGTCTTTCTCCGTGCAGCAGCATGGGGAAGCTCAGCAAGTCTGATGAACAGCTTTCTTCCATGGAGCAGGACAGCGGTCAGTGTTCTAGGAACACCAGCTGCGAGACGCTTGGTAAGAAGTCCAGAGGCTGGGTTTCCAAAGTGTTCAGTGCTGAATAAATACTGGCTAAATCATTCCAAATTTAATGAGGCATAGCATTCATTATTTGTAAGTAAATTACAAAGCTGCTAAAGCTAAGTGGTGGCAATTGGCTTTAGTTGGCTGAAAAGCCAGAAACACTAGTTTTAATAGGAGCTTTATTAATGTCAACAACCTCTAACTTTGAGGTAAAAAAGTGGGTTCAGCAGCATGAAACACATCTGAAACATTGATTGAACAAAGTACTAAAATGATAGCATACTTATTTATGATGTTATGATGTAATGATTGGGAAAAATATGTGAATTTTTTCCCACATATTGTTGACAGAAAAGTGACCAAAAACTGCCAAAAGCTAAACTGTAAAGTAATTACTGTGTGTTTGCTTCAGCTATTATAATTGGCTCCTATTTATAATTTGGGGTGGTTTGCTGAATTTTTTCCACACTAGTTGTTGAAAAACATGAAGAAGGGCGGATGACTGGAAACCAAGTTTTACAAATGAAAAGTAAAGTTAAAATCTGTAACACAGGTAGGTGTTGGAAATGAGTTTCTGATCATGAAATGTAAATGAATGTCACTTTCTCTTACCTTTGCAGACAATACAGATCATTACGACCCAGATTATGACTTCCTCCACCAGGACTTGTCAGCTGGGGAAAACCTGCCCCCAATACCAGTGGGAGGGTGCCTGAGCCCCCTGCCTGAGTCTCACAGCGAGTCCTCTTCCCCTGTTCCTGGACAGCATCCCTCACATCCCCGCTTCAGTGCTCCCCCACCCCAGCAGCCAGAATATTGGACCGCCCAGTCCAATCGGACTAACCCCTCACAGTCCTCCCGTGTCAGCGCCCCCGCCCTGCCGCTGAAGAAGCGGCGCAGCACCCAAACGTCGCCGTTCCCCGATGGAGGGTCCAGAGTTCTATATGAGCGATTCCCCTCCCAATATGACAACCTGTCGGAAGAGGAACTTCATCCTACACCACCATTCCCCCTTTTCACACCCATCTCACCCATGCCTCAGACAAATGGGGGGGTGTTTGTTTCCCAATACGTTGCCAGTGAGAATGCAGAAGTCCCCGCCAGCCCACCACCGCTGCCAGAAAAGAAAAGCAAACACAGTAAGTGAGGGGGAAGAAAGGGGCTAGGGATATAATGAGCCACAACAGTTAAGGCCAGAAAGAAGGATGAACTTTATATTAGTAAAATAAGAAGCAACAGAAAGGATAAAGACCCGAGGAAGTGAAGACTAAAGAAAGAGATGGGGATGCTTTAGGAAAGGACACTTACTGCACTTTGCCATCAACTTGTTGCAGCACAGCTTATGTCAAGGAAATATTCCTCTGTGAATAGAGGCAGGAAGTGAATACCAGGATGTGCTACAATGGGTTTGGCTCCAGGGGCACAGAGGGCAGTAGATGGTCACTTCCTCGCCCAACTGCTACATCACTTCCTCTCAAGCTACTGTATTATGTCATTCCCCACAGACTGCCCTTCCTGCTTGTTTAAAGACATTTCAGAGTCATGCTTAATTAAAGTGGATTAAACGGTCTTGAAGCGAGTTTAAAGGGATTCTGCAAAATAGAGGCATAGTACTGTTCATTCAGTGAGAATAGCTGTATGATAACATTTGCATCACTGGAAGAGCTTTGTCAATCCCAAGAAAATAACTGATGTCATAGTGATGTGTTCGTGGTTGGGCTTTCAGACATTTTTAGTAGAATGCCTGGGTCACCAGGGTGTTCAGGCAGACAGAATTTAATAAAAAATGTTATTGTGTGGTGGCTCACCACTTCATTGTGACACTGTTTTTTTTTCTTTCTTTCTTCGTTTTTTTTTTTAAGTCTCCCAATTTGCAAGAGCAATGCTGAATACATACATTTTTAGACTTCATGGTTATAACCTCAAGCAAAATAAACAGTATATGTTTCCTAATCTATTTAATCTCTCTCCTCCAGTCCTTCAGTACATGCAGTTTGTGGAAGACTACTCAGAGCCGCAGCCCTCCGTTTTCTACCAGATGCCACAGAGCGAAAGCATCTATGAGCAGCGCAACAAGCGCTTCCAGGAGGTCTACGGCTTCAACGACTCCTTCAGCAGCACCGACTCAGTCCACGAGCCGGTGCAGCCCCCAGCATTGCCGCCAAAGCAAAGACAACTGGTAAGAAACCGCTCCACTGAAAGGGCCACAACCTCAGTTTATTTGATATTTTGTCGCGTCTCATAAATTCTCAAGGCTGGAGCAGATAAATAACGGGGTTCGCTCATTTGGGCCGCGTTTGCAAAGCTGTAATTTAAATTCCTGAAATGGTTCAGTTCCGTTTAGAGCAAAACTTTAAAGCCATGAAGCCTCCGTTGATGAAACTGTAATTTGTGAAATTACACCTTGAATTGCTAAAAAGTGTTATGTGCCCGTGTGAAGAATACAAACAAGCATCTGCGGTGGTGGTCCCTGCTGGCAGGAAGCAAAGAGTGGGAAAGAATGCATGCTGCAGGTACATTCCAGCGGTAATCCTCATCAATTTTCTTTCAACTCTCCACCTCTCCTGTTATCTCTCTCACCTATTTGACTCCCGCCTCTCTCGCTCTCCTTCTCTCTCTCTTCTTTACCATTTTTGTAACCACAGCAGACATCTTAGCATATGTGGAGGTGTTTGGTCGTTAGTTGGAGATAAGACCAGCCTTTATCAGTCCCACATCAGATCCAGACCACTTATCTTAAATCTGGGTCGGCGTCTGGGTTAATTGAGACAACCGTCTGACAATGAGTCAGTGGGGAGAGAGTGGAAGAGACACAATAAGATAAGTCTTAGCAAGGGGAGGGCGCACTGCAGTCAAGCAGCTTCTTGCTGTCCGTAATGGATTCTTATACTGGCACACTATTTTCTGCTGAAGTTGGAACATCATTGGTTACTCTCTGTGTGATCTTTCTTAATCTCTGTCCTTCTCTAACTACTTTAAAATAAGAGGGGTTTGGGTACAAAAGATGTACACATGCTTGCATGCACCAGTCACAGTTTGACAGCTTTTGAATTATTATTGCGTTGGGAAGACACGGTCCCGATGAAGCAGATCAGCTGAGTTTTAGATGCCTTCATTTTTAATGTAACTGTGAAAATGTTTGAATTTTAATCTTCATTTTTGCCACATTTCCATGCGAGATGCAGTGTCCTCACAAAGAAACACAACAAATGTGGCTGCACATTTGTGGACAGTAAACAGATGACATGTGTCTCTAGGGTACAGTAGAGAGAAAGAGGTTTTGTGATTGAATAGCCTCCTACCCAGACCACCTTCTAATTCCCTTCGTCCGTTGTCCCCTTTCTGCCACCGACAACTGTGTATTTTGAGCCGAGTGCCCAACTTTTATTTTTTTTTATCATTCTTTTGTCTGAGCATACAGTCGGACCGCACTCATCTCTGCCTTCCTGCCCCTAGGCCTAATCTGGCCTCGTGTTTTGGACTTGATGAGCTCGTGGCCCAGTGGAATAAGCCTGTTTGCCTCCTCCATAAACCCATGTTCCAGGCTTACACGCTTTGGCAACTTTACAGGGCTTTGCAAAAAAAAAAAGTCAGTTCAGCGGCTGTGTGGATAAGGAAATGGGTGAAAAAAAAACTAGAGCGGATCATATTGGCTCTGTTTAGAGCGTGTTGTAGCTGGCCTGGTTTCTGTAAAGCCCTTAAAGCTAAGGACATCAAAAGGTTTATTGGGCTGTCACAGTCAATATGAATGTGTATAACCTGCACACGTCATATGTCCCTCCAGTAATTATGGTTTTCTAGGAAAACACAATACAGTAGATTCATAATCAGATGCATTTGAGCGGCAGTAGTCTGCTCATTCCCTTCTCTGTTGTATTTCCATCTGCAGCCAATGAGCTGATGCTTCTCAGCTGAACTAGAAAAACCTCCTAAGCTTTCACCACTTTAACTTCACTACCCCACTGCTGACCTTTGATTAAATCTGCTCTAATACGGTCTTGCTTCCTAGTGTAATCAACTGTCCCCTCTTTTTCTTTTTCTCTTTTAACACCCTTTTTCCCCCCTCTTTGAATCTCCTCAACCCCCTCTCACTCTCACTCCCTCTCTTTTTCTATCCTTTCTTTCTTTCTTTCTTTCTTTGTCTTTGTTTCCTTCTCAGGCCTCCCACTCCTCTTCCCCTTCTTCATCTTCCTCCTCTTCTCTTTCCTGCCACCTCCAGCCGTCTGTAGCGGCCATGGAGGAGGCGGGCTCTGGGCTGGGCCTCAGCATGTCCGTCTCTAACTCCTACCTGATTGGCCAGGCATCCATGACCACACCCACGGTAAGTTGCCCCCTCCTCCCCGCATCCGAACCCTCCCATTCTCCACTTCAGCTGGGTGCTGTGTGGTCCTGGACTGGTCCAGGGGTGGTTTGACCTGTGTGTGTGTGTGTGTGTGTGTGCTCCATATGTAAATGCAGTCTATTCATCTACACCTGCACCACTGACATTCCCGACAAGGCCCTCGAGCGTTTGTGATTTGTTGGCTGTGCGGCTCTTAGATTTGTTCCCACATTCATCAGTGTGTGCATTTGTTTTAACAGTGTGATTTTTGTTGGTTTTTTTTGCTGAGTTATTAGATATTGTTTAATATTGTGTGCCTTGTGTGGTAATGAGTATCTGCAGTTATTTGTTGTGATCATGTGCAGCCTCTCACTAGCCAAGCTTGCGTGTTTGTGTGCGAGGCATTCCTCTGCAGGTAATCATTTTATCCTTTTCTTCTTTTCAGTCGAGCTGTAGGTACGGAGCAGCTCATCAAAATATCACAAGAGTGTGTCAGGCCTTTGGTTTCATTTCAACCATCAGCAGCTTCTTCTTTAAGGGTCATCTTGTGGTTAATCAGTGCTATGTTCAAGTTAGCACCCCATAGTAGACTTGGCTATGTGTTACAGTGTTCTGGTCAGTATTTTTAGGAGGGTTGACCCATCGTGACCCCTTGGTGCGTGAGGCACGCTGAGACATGGTGTGGATCACCCTCAGGGTATCTCCAATGGAATGCAGCAGCAGATGGATCTGATGGAAAACACATTCCCTCTGTTTCGACTGTTCTTCCTTCCACTTCTTCTTCATCCTGCACCGTGAAGGCTCTTGACTATTAACTCTGGCCCTCTCATTGCCGTGCTGCGACCCCGCCCCCCAACACACACATACTTCCACACTTCCCATTTGCTCGTTTCTGTGGAATGTTTGCATTCCTCAAATCCTCAAGGCATGATGGTTTTTTTTTTCTTTTTTGGGGGGGGGGGTGCAAAAGGGGGAAGGAAAACCTTCCAGGAAAACTGCTTTGCATATGTTGAGAGGGATGATGTTTAAAGGAGTAGAGAGGTATTTCACAGTTTGAGAATTTTTAAGATTTGCCTTGCAAAATAAAAGAAGAATGAGATTCTTCCTTTCCAATTTCTGTTTGGCTGTGCATGAACATGCGCTTTCATTTGTCTGCGTGTTTGTCAGTGATCTGTATTTGCACCGCTCTATGATGGTATGCTGAGACAGGGCTGCTATGTGCAACATGTTAAAACAGGTTACTGCTGCCAGGCATCTCTTCAGCCAGCCACATAAGCTACCACACATTTAGACATCTCTTGTCAAAACACACATACATACCAAGAGCCGATGCGAGATTATCCATGTCCTCGTTAAACATGTCCCTCTTTTTATCTTCAGTGTTAGCTCACTGGAAATTTTTATGTTGTGCTTAGTCCCATTTTTATTTTGATTTTGTGTGTGTGTGTTCGCGCAATTCGTGTTCAGGCACATCACTCCCATAGCCGAAGGTTTAATGGAGGTGTTGGAGAATGAGGTGAACACACCCCCTCTCCACGTCTTCTTTCCATTGTGTAGATTCTTTTTCTACCTGCTCTGCCTTCTTCTTTCTGATCTCTTAGTCCTGTCTTTTATTTTGTTTTTGTCTTCTTTCTTGCTTTCATTCTTTTCCACCAATCGCAGAGCTTGGACCAGGTTGCCTTGACCAATGCCACCATTCTGGATGGCAGCGGGGGCGGGCCCAACGGTTCCCTGGCTGGCTCAGTGGGTTCTATGGCTGTCTGTCTTCCTTCTGAGTCTTCTCTCACTGACTCTCTCCACACCTCAGCGGTGAGCTTACAAAGGACAGATGTTGGAAGCACAAGCAGGATACTTATGAACCAGCTCTGTGAAACAGATTTAAAAATGTGATGCTGGATCCCTTCCCTTGGCAGATTGGTGTTAGATCACAGCTGTTTGGCATACAGTATTGTTGCTCATATAATAATATAGTGACTCATTCTCTTAGTGGTATCTTTGTTGTCATTATCACTGCCCACATGCTGTCTGCTGTCTGATTATTGGTCCTAAAAGAATCCCAATGGAGCATGTTGCACTGCATGTTCTTCTTGCCAGTAAATATTATTACCTGTTTATATATAATGCACTCCAGTGCCACCTGGTGGTCATGAGGGCGCAGAGCTGGAAAATCCATCCCTCTGTAGAATACCAGACTTCGACTAGCTGCTGTCTCACCTCCTTAGCCACACATTCTCACTTGGCGTCTGCTCCACCCTTAGCAAACACTCTCCGCTGCCCTCACACCTCGGTTTGTGTCCCTCCTCTCTTCCCATAGAGCGAGAGCGCGAATGACGAGGGCGGGGAGGGAGAGTATGTCAACTTGTACTCATCCAGCCAGGCCAATGGGGAGCTGCCTCTCTCCCTCAGAGTAAGTAGCTGACCGCCACGGGTGAAAGGTCAATTCCATTTGCACGTCCCATCACTTCAGGGTATGAATCAATTGAGATGCGGCGAGGGATTTTAAGCAAGGTTGGCAGATGTCACTCTCACATCTGTTGCGCACCGAGCAGCTTTTATTGATTCACCTCCTGGAGCGATGATGCTGAGATGGAATGTGAATGCAGCCAAACCTGACTGAGCATGACTTCAGGTTTATAGGTTTGCCTGCAAGGGACTCGTGCGCTCTGGCTGGTGTCTGTGGAAAAGGTGTCCATCTGTATGTTGTTGTGAATGTCTGGCTGGTGATTGCTGTCTCTCTTTCTGGCTGCGCTGCAAGTGTAACAAGTGTTTAACCTTGTTCCAGTCTAACACCTAACATGTCGCTGCTCCACGAAAAAAAAAAAAAGTGGGGGGGGGGATTCTCAGTGGTTTGCTTCTTTTCAGTTTTCCAGTAATCTCTGTGCACCTGTGCATGTGTGACAAGTTTGTGTATGTGTGGTTGTGTTTGGATTCCCTTGGGCCAGCTTGTGCATTTGGCGTGCATTAAGGCATGTTGGGGTGAGGTTTGTGTAAATGAGAGTGAGAGAGACCACAAAGGAGATGGTATATGGAAGTGTGGTTGTATTTGCGGCTCTATATTTGGTGCTTTTTTTTTTCCCCCGCCAGTGCGAGTGAGTTCTTCCCCTGTGGTGTCATTCTGTTTTGGGTCTCATCCGTTGTTGTTTTTTCCTTTCTCATGATGAAGGAAAGCTGCATTTGTTTTACACCTTATCTGCATCATCACTAATGAGGACAACATCCTTTGTAAACCCAGAAATAAGCACAAATCATCCATCTTCCGCTCTGCCAACATGTTGCATGAGGTCTTAGTGGTTAATGTGATGCCCTCAGCAGCCATGCAGCCTCTTGTCGCTGCATGGGGTCATTCATCAATGATGTTTCATAACCTACATTACAGAAGCTGATTATTGGTTTTTCCCCTTCCCTTAATTAGGAAACAATCGCAGCTGATGATGTCCTTCAAGACCCCACCCCTCAGATGCCATCTACCAATAGCAAAGAGGCTTTGGATAAGGAAAGGTATGGATTGTTATGTGATACGCCTCCAAATTAAATAGAAAATATGTATGACTGCCTAATCTTTTTTGCACTGTTGTGAGTCTCAAAGAAAGTAATAGAATCGACATTCTCCACATTTGCTTGTAAAGTAACTGAAAGATGAGCCAGCTGGACATAAATTTTGTAAAATTATCAGTTGTTTTGTATGTAGCATGTAGTATGAATTTTGAACGTGGTTAATGATGGTTGTTTACGTGTGTGTGGTTTTTCAGGAGGCAAAAGGCGATCGATTCAGCTGGGAGTGATGAAGAAGATGTGGATGAGCTTGCGCTCATAGACCACAAGGAGATCATGAGCAGGATAACACTAAAACAAGAAGTAAGGCAACAGCTGTGTACTGTTTTTAGAAATCTGTGACAACAGAACTGTGCAGCAACATGAGCATACAAAGCACATTTCATCCTGTTAGTCCAGCTCAGGGTAAAGGTCGCCATGAGTCATTCAGATGTGAAATCAGATCCGGAGAAGCACTACCAGCCATGGCTGCCCTCTGGAGGTCAGACTCCAGAACTGCAGAACTGAAACTGACTATGCTGCTGCTGCCTCCTTCTCCTCCTCCTCCTGTTCCTCCTCCTCTTCCTTTGTCCTGTGTGGTGCAGTGTGATATACAGATGTGTGAAAATGCTGCTTGCCACTCTGCAAGGTTAGGGGCAGTGTGACAGCAATGATTTGCAAAAGGCGACAGGGAGAGATCAGAAATGTAAGGAGGAAAGGTTTATAGCTTTGGTGAGATTTAGAGGTGTCGCACAAGAAATATTGCAGTGGAAGTGATTTTTCTCACACACAGATCAGACTTTTTCTTCGTCATCAGAGGAGCTGGTGCAGGACGGGGAGGGTTGGGGAAGGAAATGTACGTGCTACATTTCGGGCTAGACTGCATCACTCCATACCAAGTCTAACCACTCTTTTCTTCTCCTCCTCCTTTCACTCTCATCCACCTCTCTGCACTTCTCTGTCGCACCTCGCCTGCCACTTAATATTCGCAGAATGACGATGGCCCCGACGTCCGTGCTGGATCAGGGGACATTCTGTTAGTCCACGCTACAGAAACAGACCGCAAAGGTACAGTGCAGCACATGTACACAATCACAGTTGTTATGTTACAGTATGTCACTGTGCTTCTGGGTCACTGGCACAGATTTGTTTTTGCTAGCTCTGACAGCTCTGCGTATACATTAGAGTCAAAGACAGATTTATGTGTATTTGTTTAAATGTGATTCTTTAGCCTGACTACTGTGTTATTTTCTCCAAGTAGTATTTTAAATAGCTTCCATCTCTTTGCGGTTCAGTTATTTGCACTGTGTCAGCCTTCACATTTGACGGCATGCTGCCAGCTTTAATTAGGTAACTTAAAACACTGGGTGCACATCAACTGAAATATGCTGCCTTTTGCTCTGTTCTTGCTTGACAGATCTTGTTTTGTACTGTGAAGCCTTTCTGACTACATATAGGACTTTTATAACCCCAGAGGACCTCATTAAGAAGCTACACTACAGATATCCTTTTCAAGTAACTCAACATGTCACTCTGAGCTTAATTGCTTTTTTTTTGTTGTTGGCAGAGGGCTGCTTCTCTCACTTTAATCTTTATTTACCAAGGAAAGGCTTGTTTATCCTTGCTCTTTTCAGGGCTTTCACGTAAAAGCACCCATAGATGGAAAGCTGGCATTCAGCCGTGAGTCAGCTGATGGATATAGACATTTAAATTATTGCTGAGTGTATGAGGGCTTTTTGTGATGTGCGCCACTGTCAAGCACGTGTCACGAACTTTGACCTTGAAGATTTTTTCCTGCTACAGTCTGAATGACAGGCTCCCCAAGTTTGTTCTTCACTAAATGTTTTTTTTTTTATACATTACATGTATAAAATGCATTTAATTTTTAGGACCCCACTGAACATTAAACACATTACTTTGAAGGGCCAAACTTATTATTTAGACAAATTAGTAGATGTTTAAATAATCAAGTCATTCTTCTTTTTTATTTTATTTTATTTATTTATTGCAGACTTGCATCACTGCAAACCCACTTGTGGACATTGTTATAACCTGTTTTTTTTGTGTTTTTTTTAATGTTTTAATGAACAGTTAATCAGCTGATTGGGCGTATCATCATCTGATAAGTTAGCCACAGCTCTATTGTTTTTATTGCAGGAATTAATGAGCAGCACAGTAATGACAGTGATCACTGCCTAATGATGATCATTGTTTATACAAGGCAGTGAGGCTGACAGAACAGTAAAGTGGAGAGAAGAAACCACAGTCTTGTGTCATGCACACGTTCCTTTGAGTTTCAGTGAAAATGTGTAGATGTCATTTGACTAATGAAGAAGTAATGTGGCGCATTTCTGTTTAGAAATTCAGCAATGCCGTTACGCTTTCTCATCACTTTGCTAATTGTGTCTTTGCATTAGGTGACTTGCCAAAACCTAAAAAACTCCAGTGGGAGATAACCGGTGTCACAGTGGTGACAGTCCTGGTAGCCCAACTTCCATAAAAAGGAGCGTTCGACGTGTGATTTGACTCTTGTTCCACACAAAGTGGATCATTTGAGCACTGCATAGTCCAATCCAAGTGCATCACAAGGTATTACAACAGGATGAAAGGAACAGTATTAGGTATATACTATTCAGCACAAGGAGATTAAAAGTGAGAAATAAAAAAGATTAAAAATAGAAAACTGTAAATTGAAAGCAAATATAAAATAATTACAGTAAAAATGATCACTAGGAAAAGATGATAAAACAATTATAAAGGGTAACATAGAAATAACTCAAAGTGGAGCCACAGAAAAGGCCTGCTTATGAAAATATATTTTTAGGAGGGATTTAAAAGACGATTGTGAGTCTTGCCAAGTCCTCAGGGAGATTGTTCCAAAGAGTGGGTGCCCTGATAGGAAAAGCATGATCACCCTCGGTTCTCAGCTGAGAACTGTGGGATACCCAGAGGAGCCTTGGCTGAGGAACTTAGCTTAGGACCAGGCACATGCGGTGTCGGGAGTTCTTTGGTGCGAGTCCAGAGTGGACCTCAAAATCAGTTCTAAAATTGATGAGCAATACGTAACTGAACGAAGTACAGGTAATTTC
>JAMQGT020004846.1:0-17234 GCA_024447675.2 Pterophyllum scalare | reverse complement strand
TATTTCAAAACCACATAGCTAAGTGTGTAAAACTGAAAAAATGGCAAACACTCGACAACAGTAAGAACTAAAGCCACAAGTTTTTCTCTTATACAGATTAAAGCTGCAGTATGTAACTTTTATATTTTTAAAAAAATCTGTTTTTTACATATTTGTTAAAACTGTCACCATGTCACAAAATCATGAGACAGATAATCTGTGAAAAAAAAAATCGAGCTCCTTCACCTCCTCCCTGAACTGCTCCTGGTCAAAAACAACCAATCAGAGCCAGGAGGATGGTCTTAGCACTGTCATACACTGTCATGTATGCGCTGCTCAATGTAGTGGTGTGCGATACTGCAAGATTTGGTATCCATACGATGCCAAGTAAATACAGGGCCAGTATCGCTGATACTGATACTGATACTTTTTAATAATTATGAAGAATTTTCCCCATATATTAATGTCTGGATTTTTTTTTTCATAAATGAAGTGTACAAAATCATCACTCAAGAACAAATGCAAACTTTTTTTTTCCAGGTAGTGTGGTCAGAAAGTATAATAAAAAGATTTAATAAAAAATATCTCTTCATTTACTAATTTTCTGGATTTTTTCTTAAATAAACAAGCTGTACAAGATTATCACTCCACAATGTTATAAAACATTTAAAGCAAATTCCTTTTCTTCCCAAGTAAAATATGTTATGTGTCACGCGTGAAAACACTGCAGAGAGGGGAGGAGCAAAGTGTGCCTGCTCTGTGCTGTGACAGGAGCGGCACTTAAACAGAGTAGTCAGCTCGCGTCTTTGATGAAACCGCAGCACCGCATACAGGAGAGAAACTGAAGCTAAAGTATCAATCTCATTACACTGATATTGATCAAAACCAGTACCAACATTGGTATCTTTTGGATCGATGTGCCCACCACTAGCTCAATTGTACTAATAGCAAAGAAACAACTTACTTACTTATCTGCTGTCATTGGTGCATGCTAATTACAGGGTTCTAGCAAGAAATATTTTTTAGCCCAGCACTAATGCTAATTAGCAAGCTAATGCTAACAGCTAAATGCCACTCCCACTTGTTAATTGAGTGATGGGGCCTATGATGTAACTAGAAAGCACCACTGAAGCCTAGGCAGTAACCACAGTCTTGCCTGTCAGGTTAGGTTAGGTTCAGAGAGGATTTTCGGTTATGTACGTAGGACCAATGCAGAACTCTAAATCAGGCCTTGTTAGATTGATAGAGTGATAATTTTTGCATATAATTCAGAAGAGTTACACTTAAATATCATGCATTTAACGTGTCCCAGAGTGCCGTTTCTTTCCACTAATGGGTTTGCAGAAATCACATAAAAAGCATACACAACAAAAACATAATCCAGATTTTTTAACGATCAGCTGCTAAAAGCATTTCCTACGTTCGAATATCAGCCACCATGTTGTTAGCATAAACTATCATGTTTTTAATGCAACAACAGGAAGTGACAGTATTTTGCTGGGAACTGTAGTTTTTTATTCTTGAAGGCCTTTCAAAGCTCCACTGGTGCTGAAAACTAATGTTTGACTATGGCTTTCTGAATACAAGTAGGGCTGCAACTATCAATTATTTTATCAAACGAGTATTCTATTGATTACTCCATCAATTAATCAAGTAATCGGATAAGAAATAATTTTTCATTTTAACAATTCATCAGCATATTTTAACTTCCATACTGCAGATGTTTCTCTGTGTGAAACAAACAGCAGCGGATGGAGCAGCTACAAAGTTCTCTTTTCTTCACGCTGCTGAACAAGTGGTTGATGAAAGACCACCAGTTGTTTCCCAGTAAAGGTTTAAAGGTGGTTACACGAACAAGAGCTCCTTTCGCTCCACCTGAGCGCACCGTCTCAGTAACAGCTCCGCCTCTTTGTGCTTGCAGTGCCTGTGCAGATGGACTGCACGTAAAACAGCTGCTGCTGTGTTTTTGTTAAAAAATTGTGGGCTGCATGAGCTTAATGCTGTAATGCTTTTTATTCACAAGCATCCTCCAAATTACGTTTCTACTGCAGGTCTATTTTTAGTCACTAATCAGGTATTAAAGCATAAAAAACATTTTTGATGGAGCCCCTCGGCACTGAAGGGGAGTGGGGGCTTCCGGCACCAAACAATCGCTAGTGCTAATGGCACCCACACACCCCCAGCAAACTGTGGTTATAGCAATCTGTTCTGGTGGCTACAGCTGACCTCTGCACACCACCCGCGTGCGCACACCCAAATACGCACAATCACAGCACAGAGCAGTGGGTGGTGGGAAAATGTGTCAGCCATGATCCACTCGTGTTAAAGGGTCATTTTTTTTCCAAATGATGGAAATCCGTCGCAGCGACGGAGAACTTTAATGCCGCTAAAGTGGATGAAATGCGGTCTTGACTGGTCTTGAAATAAAATCCCGAGTCCTCAATGTCTGAGTCAATGACAAGACCAAGTACAAATGCGGTCGAGTCCATGACAAGACCAAGACCATAGTGTTGAGGCTGTCATTTTCAGCATCTACATGGATGTTAAAATCACCCACTATAATGACTTTATCTGAACTGAGCACTAAATCAGATAAAAAGTCTGAGAAATCAGACAGAAACTCTGAGTAAGGACCAGGTGGATGATAGATAATAACAAATAAAACAGGTTTTTGAATTTCCCAATTAGGGTGGGCAAGACCAAGAGTCAGGCTTTCAAAAGAATTAAAACTCTGTCTGGGTCTTTGATTAATCACTAAGCTGGAATTGAAGATTGCAGCTACGCCACCTCCTCGACCTGTGCTTCGAGCATTCTGACAGTTAGTGTGACTCGGGGGTGTTGATTCATTTAAACTAACATATTCATCCTGCTGTAACCAGGTTTCTGTAAGGCACAATAAATCAATATGTTGATCAATTATTAAATCATTTACTAACAGGGACTTGGAAGAGAGAGACCTAATGTTTAATAATCCAAATTTAATTGTTTTATTCTTTTGTGCAGTTGATGAAACTATATTATTTTATTTTTTTTTATTTAGATTACACAGCAGTGGGGGATAAGTTTTATTACAGTAGGAGTCTTTCTGAAAGTGCTGTAACTAAGTTTAAGGATCTAATTCCTTCATTATTATGCTCTTCAGTGCCATGTGCCAACACAGTGCAGAGCAGCTACCTAAACTCTGCTCCCAGTGAGGTAGATTATCTCATCAATAGTTTTACATCCTCACTGTGTATGACTTTGGATACTGTGGCTCCTCTGAAAAGGAAAGCCTCAAATCAGAAGTGCCTGACTCCGTGGTATAATTCACAAACGCGCAGGAGTTTCAGTCAGGATTCAGACTTCATCACAGTACAGAAACACCATTAGTGAAGATCACAAATGATCTTATAGCCTCTGACAGTGGACTCATCTCTGTGCTTGTCCTGTTGGACCTCAGTGCAGCTTTTGATACTGTTGACTATAACATTTTATTACAAAGCTTAGAGCATGCCATAGGTATTAAAGGTACTGCACTGCAGTGGTTTGAATCATATTTATCTAACAGACTTCAATTTGTTCATGTAAATGGGGAGTCTTCTTCACACACAAGGGTTAATTATGGAGTTCCACAGGGTTCTGTGCCAG
This sequence comes from Pterophyllum scalare, assembly GCA_024447675.2. Taxonomy (NCBI): domain Eukaryota; kingdom Metazoa; phylum Chordata; class Actinopteri; order Cichliformes; family Cichlidae; genus Pterophyllum; species Pterophyllum scalare. The sequence goes on along the minus strand of JAMQGT020004846.1, from coordinate 13,628 downwards.
GACCAATTCTATTTACATTATACATGCTTCCCTTAGGCAGTATTATTAGAAAGCATTGCAGAAATTTTTATTGTTATGCAGATGATACTCAGCTTTATCTATCCATGAAGCCAGATGACACACATCAATTACTGTAGTTAAACTGCAGGAATGTCTTAAAGACACAAAGTCCTGGGTGACCTCTAATTTCCCGCTTTTCAATTCAGATAAAACTGAAGTTCTTGTGCTTGGCCCCACAAATCTTAGAAACATGGTGTCAAACCAGACATTTCCTCTGGATGGCATTACCTTGGCCTCCGGTAACACTGTGAGAAATCTTGGGAGTCATTTTTGACATGGATATGTCAATGCACATATTAAACAAATATGTAGGATTGGTTTTTTGCATTTACGCAATATTTCTAAAATTCGAAACATCCTTTCTCAGACTGATGCTTAAAAGCTAATTCATGCATTTATTACTTCTAGACTGGACTACTGTAATTCATTATTATCAGGATGTCCTAAAAGCTCCCTGAAAAGCCTTCAACTGATTCAAAATGCTACAGCTGGAGTACTGACAGGGACTAGAAAGAGAGAGCATATTTATCCCATACTGGCTTCTCTTCATTGGTTCCCTGTCCTTCTCCTCACATACAAGGTCTTGAATAATCAGGCCCCATCTTATCTTAAAGACCTTATAGTACCATATCACCACAATAGAGCACTGTTCTCACAGACTGCTGGCTTACTTGTGGTTTCTAGGATACTTAAGAGTAGAACAGGAGGCAGAGCCTTCAGCTTTCAGGCCCCTCTTCTCTGGAACCAGCTTCCAGTTTGGATTCGGGAGACAGACACCCTCTATATATTTAAGATTAGGCTTAAAACTTTCTTTTTTGATCAAGCTTATAGTTAGGGCAGGATCAGGTGACCCTGAACCACCCCTTAGTTATGCTGCTATAGACCTAGGCTGCTGGGGGGGGGGTCCCATAATGCACTGTTTCTATTTACTCACCTTTTTAACTCTGTTTATACTTCACTCTTTTTCCTTCCCACTGTCGCCAAATGCTTGCTCATAGGGGGTCGTTTTGACTGTTGGATTTTCTCTGTATTATTGTAGGGTCTTTACCTACAACACAAAGCGCCTTGAGGTGACTGTTATCATTTGGCGCTATACAAATAAAATTGAATTGAATTGAATTGCATTCTTGCACTCAACTAATTTAACAGTGACCAAGATTTGTGAAATGAAATTCAACAACTTGTATGATAACAGTGATTAGTTGTACTTGCACTGAATTACACAGAAAATTTGGCCTATAAGCATCCACCATTTAACCAGTAGCTATATTACAAAAATACAGAAAAATAGACTACACACACTTAATTGGTAACATTTGATGAATATCTAATATTTTAGATACATGCACATTTATATATGTATATGAGAATGTACCTACACACCTAACTGAAAGGGAACAATTTTGTTATTTTTTTTCCTTTCTCGTCCTTTTTTTACTAGTCAGCTGACAACCTGAGATCAACACAACTGGGTCAAACACCCCTGTGGTAGACCCACTTAAGGCTTCATCAGAACACCCAAAACATATTTATTTGCCTTCAGGGTATAGGTTATTTTAAGAGATGCACTGCAGACATAGTAAAATAATAAACCACACACGAATGCATCTGAAGTTCATATGAAAGGTACAGACAACTGTGAATTTTCCATTAAGTTTTATGTTTTACTGTATGGATAAACCAACAAATGCATACTATACTGAGGGGTCACACAGACCTATTTCAGAAAATGACTACATAAGTGAATTCTCTGTCCTCCAAATCTAAAAGACAGCCTGAGACTATAAATCATCTCATATGCTGCCTGAGCTCCTGCTGCCTCTAGTCTTATGCATCTTATCTTCTCCCTCACACCCTGTACTGTACAATAAAAGACTGCTGTTTCACTGTTACTAGCGTCAGCCGAAAGCCTTCAAACAAGAATCTTCCTTCAGTTGTTTTGAACATCCGTATTAAATATACATCACTACTTAACATAGCACAATCAAAGAACTAGATATAAAACATTTACTTTTTTTTCATCTCAGATGCATAGCGGATGTTTTTTCTGAGTGTTAATAGAGACTGAGGACTGTTTATACACACTACACTTTCTTTAATTTATAATTAATGTCTGTTTTAATTCTATGCTAACAACACTGAATTAAAGCCACACTGGGTAGACTGAATAACAAGGTTTCTCTGATGTGTATACAACAAACATTGATGATGCTTTCAAAATGATGAGCTGTTTATAAAAAAACACCATTCCCCATATGTGCTTGCTTGAGTAGTGATAGGCTGTGAAAGCCAGCAGCATATCTTTCTCATCATTTTCACATTCATGAAACATTAAAAGAGCGTTTATGCTTATTTATGTTCCATATCCATTCATTCTTGGATCTATCAAAGGTTTGGACCCACCTACGCTTCTCCTCACATACAAGGTCTTGAATAATTAGGCCCCATCTTATGTATAAGAACTCATAGTATCATATCACCCAATAGAGCACTGTTCTCTCAGTCTGCTGGCTTACTTATGGTTCCTAGGATATTTAAAAGCAGAATGGCAGAAAGAGCCTTCAGCTCTTTTTTAGAACCAGCTTCCAGTTTGGATTTGGGAAACAGACACCCGCTCTACTTTTAAGATTAGGCTTAAAACCTGCCAGAGGTTTTGTCCTGTTAAAATGGGGCTTTTCCTTCCCACTGTCCCCCAGTGCTTGCTCACAGGGGACTGTCTGATTGTTGGGTCTTTCTGTATTATTGTAGGGTCTTTACCTTACAATATAAAGGACCTTCAAGTGACTGTTGTTGTGATTTGGCACTATATAAATGAAATAATTTTCTACATTGCAGAACAAAACTCAAAACCATCCATCCATCCATTCTCTTCCGCTTATCCGGGGCCGGGTTGCGGGGGCAGGAGCCTAAGCAGAGAAGCCCAGGCCTCCCTCTCCCCAGCCACCTCCTCCAGCTCATCCGGAGGGACCCCAAGGCGTTCCCATAGGCCAGCCGAGAGATATAATCTCCCCAGCGTGTCCTGGGTCTACCACGGGGCCTCCTCCCGGTGGGACATGCCCGGAACACCTCACCCATAAGGCGGCCAGGAGGCATCCTAATCAGATGCCCGAGCCACCTCAACTGGCTCCTCTCGATGTGGAGGAGCAGCGGCTCTACTCTGAGCCCCTCCCGGATGGCCGCACTCCTCACCCTACACTGTCTCGATAGCCGGGGATCGGTCCGCCAGGGCCTCTGCCCTTGGCTACCGCCCAATACACACTGCACCCGACCCCTATGATGCCTCCTGCGGGTGGTGGGCCTACAGGAGGGCGGGCCCATGTAGCCTCTTCGGGCTGCGCCCAGCCGGGCACCACAGGCTAATGTCTGGCCACCAAACGCTCCTCCTCGAGCTCCCTCCCCAGGCCTGGCTCCAGGGTGGGGCCCCGGTAACCCTATCCCTGGCAGGGTAAACTGTTCCTTTGTTGTGTCACTCATAGGGGTCCTCTGAGTCGCTCTTTGTCTGGACCCTCACCCAGGACCAGTTTGCCATGGGAGACCCTACAAGGGGGACAAGCCCCCGGGCAACATAGCTCCTGGGATCACTGGGACACACAAACCCCTCCATCACGATAAGGTGGTGATTCAAGGAGGGGCAAAACTCAAAACATCAAAGTAAATTGAATAAAAAAGAACACATGAAGCAAAAAACAAACAAAAAATTATGAATTATTTAATCACTTTGCAAACAAGTTAAAAGCTGAGCCTTAAGGATTTGCTCATCACGCATTGTTTTATAGCTGACATTTGGTCACTAGAGGAAGTTCTAGGCCCAGGTTGCCTAAGTAACCCTCCAATGTATTTCCCACCCAATCATATGTCAAGCAATAGTATCCTTTGCTCTCATTCATAGTGGTTTCAGTGGTTTACTTTTAAGTTTGACTCAAACAAAAATTTTAATTCAGGACCTGCTTCATATCACCAGCTCTTATTTCACCCATCATTACTGGAAGTCGCTGGATGTTATTGACTGTATACGGTCCCTGGGATTTCTTGCCCCACTAATGCATTTGAAACCATCAGTTGTGTTGTAACAAGGTAGTGTTAAAAATTTTTAAAGTTTCAAGTCTAAAAACCTTCAAATGATGGGATGAAGAGTCCCCAACAAAAAGACGACCAAGACTTTCCTTTGCTACAGAGAATGAGTTCAGGTAAGTGAAAATTTGTTAGAACAGATTGTGAGGAAACAATACTCCAGGACTAGTATTGTTCTACATCGCAGAAAAGAATTTAAATAAAGAAAATATCTTGAATGAGATAGGTGGAGCCAAGCTTAATTATACAGAAATGACTGCTCAATATAATGCAAGTTAAATTGTCTAACACAAACAGTTTAAAGCAGTCTACTATTCAGTGTCGGTGGAAAGGTCAACAATCACTGTTTGCTTTTATCACATATTACAGATAGTATAATAATAGATGATAAACGGACTGGTTCTTATAAAGCACTTTTCTACTCTCCTTTAAGCACTCAAAGCGCTTTACAACAATATCCCTCATTTACCCATTCACACACATGAATATAAGCACATACAAGCACTTCTTTCAATCTAACATTTACACACATTCATACTCTGACGGTTGCATCAGAGACCAACTTGGGGTTCAGTATCTTGCCCAAGGATACTTTGGCATGCAGACGAGCAGCTACCAACCTTCCGATTAGTAGGTGACTTTATCTTCCTCCTGAGCTACAGCCACCCCTAGATGGTTTATATTAATGTATCTGAACTCAAAAAATCCATACTCTGGGTTTTCTTTCACATACAGCTCATGCTTTATACACAATTCTTAATAGACAGATAGGAATACACTCCCCTCCAAAAGTATTGAAACAGTAAGGCCAATCCCTTTATTTTTGCTGTAGACTGAAAGCGTTTGGGTTTGGCATTAAAAAAAAAAAAAAATCGATGAATATTTCAGCTTTTATTTCCAGGTATTAACATGTGGATTTGATATACAGTTCAAAATCCACCCATTTTTCTCATGAGCAAACATATTAAAACATGTGACTGACAGGTGTGTTTTGGTGTCTAGGTGTGTCTTGTTACATTGATTATTCAAACAATAAATAGCGCTGAATGTCTACGCTCAGTTTCAGATTTGAGTTTTTCCTGTACAGACTGTGCATTTATAGTTAGAGGAGTGACCAATATGAAAACCAGAGAGCTGTCTGTGGGTGAAAAAGCAACTATGAACCTGAGAGAAGATGGAAAATCAATCAGAGCCATTGCACAAACATTGGCCATAGCCAGTGCAACCATTTGGAATGTCCTGACGAAGAAAGTCATCGCTGGTGTTTTAAGTAACAGACGTCGAACAGGCAGACCAAGTAAAACAGTTGAGGACAGAAACATTGTAAGTGCTGTAAATAAAGACCCTAAAACAACTGTTAGTAGCATCAGCAACAACCTCGAGAGGGCAGGAGTGAAGGTATCACAGTGTACTGTCTTCATGAAGACTTTATGAACAAAAGTACAGAGGCATCACCAGAAGATGCAAACCACTATTTAGCAAGAAGAACAGGAAGATGAGCAGAATGATGGCTATGGTGGTTAGCACTGTTGCCTCACAGTTAGAAGGTCTGGGTTTAAATCCACCTTGGCCTGGTCCTTTCTGTGTGTAGTTTGAATGTTCTCCATGTGTTTGTGTGTGTTTCCTCCCAAAGACATGCAGTTACTGGGGTTAATTAATTAATTGGTGATTCTAAGTTGCCGATAGGTGTGACTGGTTGTCTGTTACAGGGTGTTTGCCAACTAGTGCAGAGAAAAGCCTCAGAAATTCTGGGGCAAAGTTTTATGAACTTGATGGAAAGGCTAAAGTTTGGAGAAAGAAAGGATCTGCTCATGATCCTAAACATACAGGCTCATCTGTGAAACACAGTGTAATGTCATGGCTTCTACTGGGACGGGCTTATTAATTTTCATTGATGATGTCACACATGATGGCAGCAGTGCAATGTACTAAGAAGTCTACAGAAACATTTTGTCTATAAATTAAAAGAAAGATGCAACCAAACTGATTGGGAAATCATTCATCATCAGCAAAATGATAACCCAAAACACGCCACCAAAACTACAGTTCCTATCCCTGATGAACTCATCAGGGATAGGAAGAGGAAGGTTTTAGACTGGCCTACTCAATCTCCAGACTTAAACCCTATAGTGCATTTGACTTGCTAAAGAGGTGACTGTTGGCAGTAACCCCCAGAACACCCCCAGAACAAACAACTGCTTTACTGTCTGGGTGAAAAAGCATCACAGCAGTGTAAGTCATAATTTGAAGAAATATTTATATGTCATGGTAAATGGACTGATACATATATACAGTTCCTGTCTACTTTCTACAAGTCTCATTCCCCCAATCATACACAAATTCATGTAGTGTTTTTTGTCTATACCTAAGCACTTTTATCTCTCACACTCACACTCACACTACACACACACACACACACACACACACACACACACACACACACACACACACACACACCATCCAATGCAGCGGGGGCAACTTGGGGTTCAGTATCTTGCCCGAGGACAGGAGGAGCCGTGGATCAATCCTCCGACCCCCTGATTGGTAAATGACCTGCTCTATCACCTAAGCCACAGCTGCCTCATATTTCAGGTTTATAATTAGGATTTACTGCCTATAGCCAACATTCTCTCTGCCCAATTATCTACTGAGAGGGCCATGCAGATTTCTTCTTTGTTCTTAATGAATAATTCACTCAGCATCTATATTGATTCCTACCTTGTGTCAATAGGCAAAGGTCATCATTACCAGTAAACTGAGCTCAAAATGAATGCAACTCTAATAATATGATACAGCCTGGAACCCAGGGTTGTTAAGACATCATCAATGTTAATACAATTCTTAAGGCTAATTGCAGGTGAATACAAGTTATTATGCTGAAAATTCAGCTTAAGGCTAAAATATGTTAATCAAGACTCTCGAAAAGGTTGAGTCACTGTTTTCTACAGCTAGAATGAGTTCAGCCCACTAATGATGGCCTACTAAACAAGGCATGCAATGCAAAGAAAGCACATACAGCACAACAGTATGGAAATGGAGATGCATTAGATCAGTGTTAGATCCTAATCTACAGGAGAGTGTGATGTAAAAATGACCCTCAGTTGCCCCATTATTGGAGAAAAAAACAAATAAACATCAAATTGAAATAAATCAGTATTAATAATGCCTTAGACTTATATAGCGCTTTTCATGGTACTCAAAGACACTTTACAATTCCATGCACTATTCATTCACAACTCAATCATACTTGGTGGTGGCAGGCTACTAATGTAGCCACAGCTGCCCTGGGGCAGTCTGACAGAAGCGTAGGCTGCCAATTTGTGCCTACAGCCCCTCTGACCAACACCAAACAAGCAAACTGTCTTGCCCAGGGACACAATGACAGACTAAGACAGGGATTCAAACCAGCAACCTTCTGGTATGGTCATTCATCCACACCCATATTAGTCTTAAAGTTTATAAATTGTACTTTGTATTTTTTTTTTTAAATATCAAAAGTTGTTCTTCGTCATAGTTAGGACATCATTTTTCACAATACAGAGAATCTGTTAAACAATATCCAGTCTATATGCATCCACACGTTGGTCAGAGTAAATGTTTTAAGATACATTCTGTTGAATATGACGAAAATGAACAATTTTGCCCACAGGGAGCCTCTATGATTGGTATGGTGGTAAAATGGGGGCTATTTTGTCATCAATGTCGGCTGCTAAGAAGTGTTGTGCACTGATACAGAGAGATGTGATAGTATCGGCTCACCTGATGAGCATCCAGATCGATGATGGTCACCCTGGAGATGGCTTCGACTCTCTCAAACAGAAACTGAGAGATAAACGAGAAAATATTTGCTGTCTCTCTGAAGACACATTCGCAGTACGAGAAAAGCTTTTACATTTCACATGGAATTACATTAAAAGTCAAAAGCATGTCTACAATACCAAAATGAAGCTTATAACTCATCCATGAAGAACATCAGCTGGAATTCAAATTCCAAATGTGAAGCAGATGAAAAACTGAACATTTCAGTCATTTCTCTTGTGATTCTCAGTGTCTGCATTAACTCAGTGTGATGAAGCATGGTAAATCTTCATTAGCTGCTTAATAATGAAGCTACATTCAAAAACTTTTCAAGTGAGAATATGTAACTCTTAATAATATTCATTTAAATAAGGAGAATTCAGCCACATCGATCAATCCACAATAATTTTGAGATTTTAATGACTCATCAGTAAATAGTTAACTGTCAATCATTTTATTGATTAAAAACATATTAAATCATAATTCTGAAAAGAGCTGGGCAGTGTAAGGTTCAGACAGTGTCTTGTAGACTTGCTTTAGTTTGGTGGAGCATCTCACGATCTTAGGGGATTCAAATGCAGTCATTGTTCTGCGTAATTTGGTGTTTTTCGGTTCTCCGACTCTGATTTTGTGAACAGAACTTTCAGTGTTTCTAAAAAAAAATTCTTAAGACCTTTATATACTTATGTTCAACCATTGAACGTTAATATATATAAGAAAGGTAAGGAAATCACTGCAAGATTAACAACGAGTTTGCTTCTTTTCCACTGGTACCTACTTGGCTCGACTCGACTATACTTGGTTTTTTAGGGGGTTTTAGGTGGTAGTATTTGGTACCAGGTACTTTTTTTAGTATCTACTCAACCGGGGCTCCAAGCAAGCTCAGTCAAAATGAACAAAAAAATATATATATATATATATATATATATATATATATATATATATATATATATATATATATATATATATATATATATATATATATATATATATATATATATGTGTGTGTGTGTGTGTGTGTATATATATATATATATATATATATATATATATATATGTGTGTGTGTGTATATATATATATATATATACACACACACACATATATATATATATATATATATATATATATATATATATATATAGAGAGAGAGAGAGAGAGAGAGAGAGAGAGAGAGAGAGAGAGAGATTCAGTGGGTACGGAAAGTATTCAGACCCCTTTAAATTTTTGACTCTTTGTTTCATTGCAGCCATTTGCTAAAATCAAAAAAGTTCATTTTATTTCTCATTAATGTACACTCAGCACCCCATCTTGACAGAAAAAAACAGAAATGTAGAAATTTTTGCAAATTTATTAAAAAAGAAAAACTGAAATATCACATGGTCATAAGTATTCAGACCCTTTGCTGTGACACTCATATTTAACTCCCATGCTGTCCATTTCTTCTGATCCTCCTTGAGATGGTTCTACTCCTTCATTGGAGTCCAGCTGTGTTTAATTAAACTGATTGGACTTGATTAGGAAAGGCACACACCTGTCTATATAAGACCTCACAGCTCACAGTGCTGTCAGAGCAAATGAGAATCATGAGGTGGAAGGAACTGCCCAAGGAGCTCAGAGACAGAATTGTGGCAAGGCACAGATCTGGCCAAGGTTACAAAAGAATTTCTGCAGCACTCAAGGTTCCTAAGAGCACAGTGGCCTCCATAATCCTTAAATGGAAGAAGTCTGGGACCACCAGAACTCTTCCTAGACCTGGCCATCCAGCCAAACTGAGCAATCATGGGAGAAGAGCCTTAGTGAGAGAGGTAAAGAAGAAGCCAAAGATCACTGTGGCTGAGCTCCAGAGATGCAGTAGGGAGATGGGAGAAAGTTCCACAAAGTCAACTATCACTGCAGCCCTCCACCAGTAAGAGCTTTATGGCAGAGCGACCCGACGGAAGCCTCTCCTCAGTTGCAAGACATATGAAAGCCCGCATAAAGTTTGCCAAAAAACACATGAAGGACTCCCAGACTATGAGAAATAAGATTCTCTGGTTTGATGAGACAAAGATTGAACTTTTTGGTGTTAATTCTGAGCGGTATGTGTAGAGAAAACCAGGCACTGCTCATCACCTGCCCAATACAATCCCAACAGTGAAACATGGTGGTGGCAGCATCATGCTATGGGGGTGTTTTTCAGCTGCAGGGACAGGACGACTGGTTGCAATTGAAGGAAAGATGAATGCGACCAAGTACAGAGATATCCTGGAAGAAAACCTCTTCCAGAGTGCTCAGGACCTCAGACTGGGCCGAAGGTTCACCTTCCAACAAGACAATGATCCTAAGCACACAGCTAAAATAACAAAGGAGTGGCTTCAGAACAACTCTGTGACCATTCTTGACTGGCCCAGCCAGAGCCCTGACCTAAACCCAATTGAGCATCTCTGGAGAGACCTGAAAATGGCTGTCCACCAACGTTCACCATCCAACCTGACCGAACTGGAGAGGATCTGCAAGGAAGAATGGCAGAGGATCCCCAAATCCAGGTGTGGAACTTGCATCATTCCCAAGAAGACTCATGGCTGTACTAGCTCAAAAGGGCGCTTCTACTCAATACTGAGCAAAGGGTCTTCAAAATACCTGCTCAAATAACTGCCCCAATTCATACCTAAAATGGGAGCCAAGAGGCAATGATTTGCCTCTAAAAGAATTTTGTAACTGTTCCAGTCGCAGTACTTTCGGGGTTTTTTCATGTTTTGTACTCGTTTTATTTTGAGTTGAAGTTCATGTTTTCATTGTAATGTTGAGTTTTTGGGATACGGTTCATTTTGGATTTTTTTTTTTTTTTTTTGTTATTCTAGTGTCTAAAATTGAGATTTCTAGGTTGAATTTTTTGGATTCCTGGTATGATTTCTTTATTATTCTAGTAGACTGTGAATTTTATTTCTTGTAATATTAATGAGTCTTGGATACCTGTTTGTATTTTATGGTTATTCTACTGATAAGTTTCAGTTTCAGTTTGGCATTGTCTTGATTTTTATTAGTGTTAGTTTTAACAATGAGCTCCAAGTGAGTCTTACCTTGATGGCCAAAGTGATGTCAGCATAGGCACAAAATCCCCCTCCCCTGTCGCTGGAGCAGTGGTGGAAGCCTCCTCCTGGGAAACAGAAAATTCACAGGCTCTATGTCAGGGCCATTAGACAAGCCAAGCAGATTTCTAAGAAGTCCATTATTCAAAATGGCTATAACTGCCAATTTAAAATAGGCTGTTATTGAGTTTATTGTACCTTATAAAAATGGCTGCTTTTTCTGTGCGGTGTAACACTGGGTATACTGCCACCAAATGGGACTCTTCAATTGCTATTAAAATGCTAGGAGAGCAGCAGTCTACAGGAAAAGAGCCTATGAAAAGACTTTTTTTCCCCCATTCTTTTTTTTTTTTACAACTATGATGATAAGCATTCATTCAGGTTAAGAATTATAGTCTCCTTTGACCTGCTTTGGTAATGTTCATTAAAATACCGTGTTGAGTAGACTACTAATAAAGGCTAGGAAGACGCTTGGTGAAATATGATTATTGCCAAGTCTTTATAAAACTTCTACTTCTTCATACTGTTGTGACATACAACATGCTGATGTCAGGCACATTTGAAGGGTCTTTGTATCTTTATTAAAATCATGTTTATTAATGCAGAGCATCATATATATATATATATATATATATATATATATATATATATATATATATATATATATATATATATATGAATGATCATGGCTTTTCAGCAGAGGCCTCCTACTCAATCAGCCTCTCCACAGAAGACTGAGAGTCACAAAGGACAACATCCCCCCAAGAAAAGATGGTCTCAACACTTTTTATACATATGCCCTGCCATATACTTGCATGGAAAAGTTAAATCACTAAGAATCTTTGGGTCGAAGGACACTTCTGTTATGGTGGAAACTGACACTTTTATATACTCTGTATTGAACCCATAAATCATACTGACAGTCAGTTCTTTTGCAAATATCTGTACAGAGAGCGATTTAGGTGGCAACAATGACATTGTTTTTTTAGGGTTAGTTCTCATCACAGATGACTTAAACCTCATGCAATGGCACATCATGTTTTATAATTATACCTCCTCAATCACCATTTAAGTGAGCCACGATAGCTCAAAGATAAAGTGAAGCTGATTATGAAAATGATCCAAGCTAAGGTGTGGGATATATTGGCCTGGGTGGGTGAAAAGACTTGAAAGACCTGTACAACCGTTTTTGGGAACCGGAATAGAAACGTGTCTGCTTGGAAACTCTTGTTATTGTAAAACCCAAATGCATACACGTGGACACAAATAAACTGGAAGTGTAAGAGGGGAAATACATTTGTGTGACTGTAAATAACAACAAATCACAGTTGAATTCTTATGCTGGGCTGAAATAAAATGTACAGGTGCACAAATTAGGTGTAAATTAGGTTAAAAGATAAAAATTATTTTCCCACTCGTATGTTCTCAGAAGCGTTGTTGAGCCACAGGAATTTCTTGACAACTGAAAGTGTTATTCTGCTTGTATGATAAATAATAGGAAAAGGTTTATACAGAATGTATAATCAAACTGTACCTTGTCACTGCAAATATTCACTTTGCACATCAACACATCATGTGTTTCTGCTACTTTAATGTTTACTTCTGGCTGAAAAAAGATATTATATAAGCAACTCAAAGGTATTGGCTAGGGCTGGGCGATATGGACCAAAAGTAATATCTCGATTTTTTTAGCTGAATGACAATATACAATATATATCTCAATATTTTTTCTTCCCAAAAGGTATAAACAAAAAGGCACTTCTGAGTCAAAGCTACATGTCCCAAATCTCACACAGGCACTGCCTGTGTGACATTTGGGACATGTAGCTTTCTCATGTACATCTACAGCTGTAGATGTACATGAGAAACTGCTGAAAAATAAAATACTGGCATATTTAAATAATAATGCTCCTCAAATAAATTAATGCTTGTTTCCTCGATAAAAAAGCTCACAGCTGTGCTATTAAGATACAGAGCAAAATACCAAAAGGCTGACTTATTCTTTAAAAAGCGAGTCTGGTGAAGGTTTCCAAAACTCTCCAAAAGTCGCTGACATCACTGGGAAAAAATTGTCGCGAGTAGCGTTTTTGGAAAAAAAAAAAGCTGCTAAATCTAGCGACAAAGTTGCTCAAATTGGCAACACTGCTATTCTGTCACTTCCTGCAAAATTTACGGGTGACGTGGTGAGGGAGAGAGGCGGGGCAGTGTGAAATTGTGCAGAGACAAACAAGTATCATTTTAACGCGATTATATCGATATAAACGATATTGTCTCATCTTACATCACATATGAAAATATATCGATATTTCTTAAAAACTCGATATATCGTCCATCCCTACTATTGGCTGTAGGTGGGAAAGATTCAATTTCACAGGAGATGGAAAAAAAAAAGAATTCTCACAGGAGATGAAACAAACAAACAAACAAACAAACAAAAATAAATAAACGGTGCTTTGGAGCAAGAGTGACATTGCATTGAGGGTTTTAATATTTAAATAAAACTGCCTTTTTTCCTTAAGTTCCTGAAGTTGTAGTAGTCTTGGTTTGTGCTTACAAATCTGATATTGGAGTTTATTTTTCTAGCTTTATCTCCTCTTGCGCTTCTAAAACCTCAAATAACTTCTGACATC
>JAMQGT020004845.1:0-16608 GCA_024447675.2 Pterophyllum scalare | reverse complement strand
GCTAGATAGGGTGACGTGATTGCCAGGTGTGATATCTGTGATCCTCAAAAGAACTTACCTGGATCACTGGCAAATTTTAAAGGCATTTTGAGACCTATGTTGTATTAAAATGTAAACTGTTTGAAAATAAATTGATATTTGGGTAATGACCAAGACATGATTGGACATTTTATATATTTTTTAGAAGTAAAATATTGTAGAAGCAAGGTCTATAGGAAAACGCTGAAATTGTGTATTTATTTGTTTTTTTACTCACCAGTTGTATTTTGGACTAGACTGTTATCAGTTACTAATTTTCTGTCATATTTCAAATGATATTTTGTTAAATATTAAATTAATTTAATTTGTACATCACTGTAAAATTTAGAGACTACCCTGTTAAAAATGTAAATAGCATGTAATGACATTTATTAGCATTTGCAAATTTATGTTAAAAATATATTTTTATTTCTTTTTTATTTGTTATTACTCAGTAATAAGGGATGAAAATTTTTGTTTTGTTTCATTTGTTACGCAAGATTATAAAATCTGTTCATAAAGGGCAGCATGTGTTGGACTCACACCATACTTAACTGTGACATTATTAGCAAAGCTATACCTGCCTACCTTTGTATTTGATAATAACTATGAGCAATTTCCAGCCTAAAAAGTGGCAGTGTTACATTATTCATTGAACAATGTTTTTCCTCTACGTAGCTGGGTTTGAAAAAATGGTGCAAGAGGGGGAAAAACTAAATAAGTGTGGATTGAATGTGAAGTTTAAAAGTTTTCTTGCGTAAAAATAATCTCTTTACCGGAACGTGGCAGATGTGGTCCTCCTACGTCTTTGACCTGCCGAAGAATTTGGGTCCGGCTTTGGAAGGCTCCATCCTCAGGGCCCCAGGTTTTCCTTGGGTATTCACATACTACGTGTCTCAGGTGTCCACTTGTCCATTTTGATGTGGCTGAAGGTGTCTGAGACTGCAGCAGATTGTCAATAAGAAAACTCTTTCCCGAGCTCCCATATCCTGGTACAGCGGGAGGACAGCCAGCCATATTCTTCCTGGTACAGCTCTGAACTGAGACCATCCTGTTCACACAGTGACCTAGACTTTCCTCTTCAGCAGTCACAGCCCAGTGACACTAAATTCTTCTTTAATCCCTTTTTGAGTAAGTAGGCCAACTTCATTAAACTCTGGAAAAGGAAAAAAACAACCCCCCCCAAAAAAACAACCAAAAAAAAAAAACAACCAAAAAAAAAAAAAGCCAAAAGAAACAAAAGTTGTCTGCTCTTCCTCCTTCAGGCCTGCAGTATGCTACGGGACTGTGTCACGATTGGCCGAGGGGCTCTAATGTGCTTCTCAATTCAGATAAGGCTGGGGCCTTTCTGGAGTGGCAGAAGGTGGGTCTGGCTCATTCATTATGTCAACTAGCCTATTAAATGATAGACACCAGAGACAATGAAGTGCTGGCCAAAGTTTAGCATGCACCAAACAGTCTTCTCCAGTAGTAAATAGTTTTCTCTTTTCTCCAGCCTCCTTCAGAGCTCCATTGTGCACCACGCAAACACCTCAGTGATTCATTTGTGCTCCGTGAGTTTTCTTCATTGCTGAATGTTCCAAAAACATGTTGAATTTTTTTTTGTTTGGAATATTAGTTGACAAACTAAGGTGATTGTATTATTTTCCCCCCTCAGTTATAAGCAAATTTCAATAAGCTAATGAAAAGAAAGTGTCTGCTCCTTTTCTTAGATCGCTTGAAGACACCTTAAACTGTTTACAATGACTGGAATTATCTAAACATGAAGTTTAATTTCTTAACAAACACAGTTAAGAATTTAACAGTTCATAAAATGCCCCCCCCACCCCCATTCTCCCCATAGTAGCAGCTGTGTTTCACACAGTACCAACGGGGAGTTTTTCTGTAACATATTGTATGTTATCAGTCACTTCAGTCTACAGAAGTAGACAAACCTTCAGAACTATTATTTGTTCAGTTTGGTAACTGTTGCAGAACCTTATTTGGCAGTTGGTCAGAATTTTTCAAAGAACCAAGCATTTAATTATTCCATTTTCACTGTAGTGGTTGCACATGTTGCACATTAGTGTGTTGCAACTGTGAAACATAAACGGCCACCCAAATACACACGTGTGTTAGTGTTTTGGTATAAACACATCCAATAAGAGGCTTGTGTAACCTTTCACACTGCAGCTAATGATCCTCAGCATTGTCACAGAAAGTCCCACAAGAGGGGTGACACACACCCGTAGTTTAGGCACAGTAAACAGGCATATCCACACTCATCCGGGAGCGTGTTTGTGTGTTTGCGGGGGCGACTGGGAGCGCCAGGCTGCGCGTGTAGATGCCTCATGCTGAGCATGGAAATTGGCCCAGACAGCTCAGCCTATTGTGTGATGGCCAGGGAGCCAAAGGTTGCTTGTAATCAAATTTGAGGTTTTTATTCCTCAGGCTGGTGGAGAACGCATAGTGCTCTGTCACATGATGAGTGTTAGCAAGTCTGCATGCACTTTCCACTGTTGTTAAGTGAGTTTGTGTTAACATGCTTCACATAGACCAGTGGCTGTGATAGCCCCCTGAAGCTTTTTGTGTGCTGGAGAGTCATTTGTTTACATGACAGAAAGAAAGCAGGAGGGAAGCCTAGACTGTTCTTAAGTGCTATTTTTACCTGTTTTTGTTTGTTAAATTGTTCTGAGTGTGATTCATTGTGCATCGAGGCACGTTTTATGTAATAACACTGAGTATATATGTGTTTTTCCCCCACTTTTTTCTCTCTCTTCTATTACTCTTTGAGCAACAAATGTGAGTGCAGTAATTTTATAAAATGGTTTGAAATGTGATGACAGGCATTAGGACATTTTGCATTTGTAATAAGATTTTATATTTTCCTGTGTTCAGTGACTTTTTTAGGTAAAACAAATCTCATCAACTTTGTGCACATTTTAAAAGGCATCGGCATTGATCATTATTAAAATTCACCACTGTGTAATTAGCCAGATTCCAATAGAGCTCTCCAAGAGAGGGAGGTATAATTAGGCTTTTCTTGACGGGTAGGTCTTAGAAACACCCTGAAGCAAGTTCATGTGAATTTATTTGATGCCCATCTCTTTTTTAGAAATGGAGAGAAAAAAACAGGGGACCCTTCATTCACAATACTCACAATGGGTCTGTTGAAGACTAGCACTCTGCAGACCGACTGAGATCCCTTTTCTCTCTTTTTAACCCCACTAAAGCTCTTAAAAAGATACTGGCCCATTGCACATGCAATTGATATTCCACCACTCGAACTTAATATCGTGAATGGAGGGCCAGGTTCTATGAATCAGGAGGACAATGCGCTTAGTTTAGCAGCAAACTGGCACTTTGTGTGCGGTGTCTATGCCCTAGAACAGGAAGTTTCTAATGTGAGCCTCTCAATTGTGTGCCTATAGAGTTCTAATGAGCTTCTGTATGCTGAATGAATGGCTGCAGGCCATTCACCATGAGGGCCCAATGAGCCAGCTCACTGCACATATTCACAATAGGATCCTGGGGGAATGGGAGTGGTTGTGTGGAGCAACTGCACTGCATGGACAGTCTATAAAGGCTCAACATACCTATGACTATGTTTTCATTAAGAGTACATCATATTGAGCTGGTCGAAATAAAAGGGTTTTGGTTTTTATCTCCACTTTAAATCTTTGTATGTACTGCACGAGAGTCTCTATTACCAAAGGGATCATTAAAAAACAAAACAAAAAAAAACTAATGATAAATGTATTAAATTAATAAAATGCCACTGTGGTGTCTTATTGTGTAGCTTTCACAAAACAATGTCATGCCTGTCGGATCATAATTTTGGAGCTGTGCAGCAGTGAGGTAAGAGAGAAACATGTAATCCTCAGAATACTTTAAATGCCCCCGAAGCCATGCTCTGAGTTTTCAAGGTAATATAGAGCAAATGAATTTCAAAAAATGTGATCATTTTTTCACAATTACAGGTACTTTTTGAACAGAAGATTTTTTTTTTCCAAAGGAGGAAGCCTAAAAAGATTTATAAGCTGATAATTTAATTGGATTATTATTTTAGGTTAATTGTGTTTGTATAGGGTGATACTGCCCACAAAGTTCCCATAGTGCATAGTTTGTCTCTTGCAGTTGTCTCAGTCTGAACTAACTACACTCACAGGCCACTTAAACACAGCTAGCACATGGCTTACTTTCAGAACTTCCTTAATTATTTGTGGCAACAAGGTGCTGCAAACATTCCTTTGAGATTCTGGCCCATATTGACATGATACCATCACAGAATTGTTCCACATTTGTCAGCTGCACAAAAATTATGCAAATCTCCTGTTTCATCACATCCCAAAGGTGCTCTATTGGATATAGATCTGGTGATTATGGAGGTTATTTGAGTACAGTGAAATCATTGTCATGTTCAAGAAACCAGTCTGAGATGATGTGAGCTTTGGGACATGGTGCGTTATCCTGCTGGAAGCAGCCATCAGAAAATGGGTACACTGTGGTCATAAAGGGATGGACATGATCAGCAACAATACTCAAGTAGGCCATGGGTTTAAATGATGCTCAGTTGTTACTAAGGGGCCAAAGTATGCTAAGAAAATATCTCCCACAACATGACACCACCAGCAGTCTGCAGCAGGCCCCCGATGTGGTCTTCTGCTACAAGGTTTGACATGTGCATACAGAGATGGTCTTCTTCAAATCTTGGTTGTAGCAAGTGGTTTAGTTACTGTTGCCTTCCTATGAGTTCAAAGCAGTCTGGCCTTTTTCCTCTGGCATCTGGCATAAACAAGCCATTGTTGCCCAGAGAACTGCTGCTCCCTGGATATATATTTTTTTTGGGACCATTCTCTGTAAACCCTAGAGATGGTTGTGCAGGAAAATCCCAGAAGATGAGCAGTTTTGGAAATACCAACCGATCTGGCACCAGCAACCGTGTCATGTTCAGTCACTTAAATCAGCTTTATTCCCCATTATATTGCTCAGTTTAAATGTGTTGAGTTGCTGCCATGTTATTAGTTAATTTTGTATTTATGTTAACAAGCAGCGTAATAGTTGTACCTAAAAAAGTGACCGGTGGGTCTATTTTGCTCATTTTTCAGGTAATTGAGCATTTAGCCTTGGGATGGTCCAAGGGTGACACTATCTGCTTGGCCTCAGTACTGCGCCACTGTGATAAAGTGCCTGCAATGCTCTGGCATGCACACTAGATGGCGCTGAGAGAATGGGAACCATCAGTATTTCAACAGCGGGAGTGCCAAAAAAATAATTTTTGTGTGGTTCTTGCAGTTGTCAAAACATCAGTACCAAATACTTATAAATGCAACTTAATACCAAATAGCAGTGTGTAACTGATGACTGTCTAATACCATCACCCAATCTTTCTGGTCATATCAGAGCTGGATGTTGAACATGCACGCTTTCCACTCTTAGCTTAATTTAAATATTTTGCCATTAATATATTAAATAATTAAAGCAAACATCAAAGCAAAGGTATTAGAACACATTACTGGGCAGAGTGATGCAATAAAACATTACAGTTTTTTAAAAAAAATATATAATTCAAATTTGAAACACAAGTAAGGACATTAGAACATAGAAATATGCAACAAATGAATCCCAGAAGAGCCCTGTGGGAACAATAGGCCAGTTTTTAAAAATCTTTTTTCCCAGCAGTTCATCCATATTCTGTCACTGCTACTTTAAGTGATTTTCATTTTGTAGATTTTACATTAGTATGTCTATATGGTGTATTTGTTTCCTAAGTGAACAAGCCCCTGAGAGCTTTGTAATGCATAATCCATCTAGATTTCTTTTTCCTTTTCTTTTTTTAGATAAATGAAAGTACCGCTGGTCTTCTGTCTTTGCCTTGAGACATTTGATGTGCAAGTGCAGGTGTGTGTTGGCAGTGCGTGTGCTTATTACTTTTGATTCTTTCCTGGCCGCATGCTTTAATGACTCTTATTTTCCTGATGGCACTTTAGGAAATGACAAGTTGTGGGCAATACAAAGTAATTACATTTCCTGTGTCTGGACCCAGAAGAAATGGAATTATTAATAATGAATAGCAGCTTGGTTGCCCTCTCAGACAACAGATGTGACACTGCATGAAGAGCCATTGCTTGCCTTTGTTTTTATTGACAATAGCCACCCATTAGCTGCACACTGTAGATGTGTGAACGAGCCATCGCAATAGGTAACATATAATAGCCTTTTTTAAAACAAACAAACAAACAAACTTGCAAGAATCAAATTAAAAAGAAACATATTATTGGCATCAGTGAAGACTATGTTGAAGTTGAGGCAAATTGAAATGACAAATATGTTGGTCTTAATCTGAGGTCTTCAAGATGGATCTGAGCACCACACAATATCTGGAACTATTCCCAGAATCATATCTGCTGATGCCCACTTGTCAGCTTGACTTCAGCAACCAGCATAGCGAGCAACAGACTTTCCCTGCGATTGAGGGATCTGCTGGAGTTTGTTATGGACCTAGGATTAATTGCCTCTGAAAAAAGTCTGTTGGAAAAAGGCTTCCGTTTATGTCCGTCTGGCAGAAAATTTTATCAGGGTTCATTGAAAATGTAATAATTTATCTTTGTTTGAAAAAAAAAACCCAGCACTGGCATGGCATGGCTGCTGATTAAAGAGTTATGTTTCAAAATGGTAATTGGTCCCATGATATAGAAGATAAAAAGATGAATAAATATTCAACTGATCAAGCATCTTTGCATTAAAGTGGCACCGGGCCACAGTCAGCCAAGATCTCGATTTTAATTTGCTTTCGTAGCGCCTGCTGAAAAGACAGACTTCACCTTTATTGAAAGATCGAGATTGTTTTAGCAGTTTTAGCATATATGATAATCTGGTAACTGGTTTGCTTTTGTGACAGGTGGCATTTTCTCCATTGACTTCTACACAAGGACAGGGAAGACAGATGGTTTGGAGAAGAAGTAAAAGAGGCTATTGACATCAAACTGAAAAACAAACGTTACTAGAAAGAAGAGGGGGGGACCTTGACAATACCTGAACGATTGTCCATGGTAGGTTCATACTGTTTACCACTTTAATCCCTGAAATTCTTAACATCCACAGTATGACCTTGACAACTGCAGTGCTTGCTGGCCCTCCACCTTTCCACAGAAGGAGAGAGGCCTTTTGGATAAGTGGTAGAATGTCTTTAAGCCGGAAAATCAAAAAAAAAAAAGAAGATACATTTGGCTCAGCACATTTACAATGATGACAGGCCAATGATGTGATAGATATCCTATGACTTAGTGTGTGTGTTTCTTCTTGGACTCTAAAGTAGTTTTGTTTGATTCATAGTTCAAAATAATCCTTGTTTATCTCATGGTGGACCTAGATGCTGCCCCTCAGTTCATCAGCTGTTTGAAACAAGCCATGTTAGCTCACCTCTGCTTACGGCCATCCCACCTTTAAGCCAACTTGCTTCTGACTGTCGGCCCCTCCTCAAATAGAGGATTTGGACAGGAGTGTGGGGCATTTGTGCTTAGAGTTAGACCTGAGATGACCATATTCAGAATACCCACTATCTACATCACACTGAGGAAGAACTGAAATGAAGTGTTTAGAGCTTGCTGGCCCTCCCCCTTTCCATAGAAGGAGATAGATATAGGAGATATTAAGCTTGTTCATATGCTGACCTCTTCATTTGAAACTTTTGCCATGTGAGCATCAATAGGAAAAATATATATAGGACAGAGAATAAGGAAAGAATATAATAACTCAGTTATAAGTAAAATGGGAAAAGATAATAATAATAATAAGACACCCCTCCACCCCACCCACACACACACACACCCACAAACAAACACATACACACACAGGGGCGCCTGAATATAAAAAAGACTTGAAACTAAGAAATGAAACTGTGATTAATCTATAATCTGATATTTTGGGGCATTATCCCTTAAATTAACCTTAAATAATCTCAAAGAAATGTAACAAACTGGATTTCATGTAGCTACTAAGCTGTAACTATTTTTTTCTTCTTTCTTTGATGAGTATAGGGCGCTCTGTAGACCTAGGCTAGGATGAGGCGTGGTTGCAATCGAGATGCTTGTAATAGATATAAAGCGTTTTCTCATCTTAGACCACGAGGGGGCTTTATTGCCTCTCTTTCACCCCTCTCTCGCTCCTGGACAGGTTTTTCCTCTCCCTCCGTCTCTCCGCCTGCACTCCTTCAGCGGACACAGCTCGTTCTCACTGCCGTACGAGCGTCTGTTGAGCTGCTGAGGCGGAGCAGCTCGCTTTGTCCGTCCTCTGTCACCCACCTGTGCCGCGGATGATGCTGATGGAGCAGACCCCGCGTTACGTGGAATAATTTCTTCATCATCACTGGTGTTTTCCCCTTTCCGGATTTGCTTCTCTTTTTTTCCCCGCATCATTGGGCATCTAAAGTTGTGATGATGCCTCCGCTCAGCATTTGGGATTGGTAACAGCCTCCTGTGCGAGGGTGACACATCATTCGCATGTGACTGAAGAACACTATTTATCGGAAGTGGACAAAACATGGACTAATTTTGTTGGTATTTTTTTTTATACATTCACCATGGGATTATTACAGCTATTTCTGGTTTCCGGTATATTTTTCACCTCCTCAGGTAGGACAAAAGGCTGTCACTTAAATTAACCATATGTTGCAACATATAGCTTTTTAGGATGAGATCAGCATCATTAAATGATGTGTTATTTTGGTTAACTTGCCACCAAACCTTCTCAGAAATTATCAGTACTTAAATCTTAACCTGACATGTCTTCCTCCTGAAACCAACATGATCTTTTTTTTTTGTCGCATCACAAGAGTCCTTTACTTTAAATAACAATGATAAAAATGTGTTGTGTTTGTAAATTAGTTGTAGGTTTTGGGGTTGACCCTGCCCTGCGCATCAGCGTATTTGATGAACTAACGCTTGGAGAAGGCTTTGATGGAGTTACTCAGGTCCAGGGTTTCCACAGCGAGTCTAGAGCTTTCCACTTCCAAGGTACCACAACACACATTCATTGTATTTTTTTTGTCTGAAGTTAAATGTATCCAGATGAAGTGATGTGCATGTAAAAAAACAAACAAAACGTTTTTATGAGAGCTATTTATTTGATTCAAATTATTTCCTTTTTATCTTTTGTTTACACAACTCACAAGGCTAAAATGATGCACCCCAGTAATCCACAGATCGGCTCCTCCACTGAGATGCCTGTAGATGTCTGAAGACATTTTTTCAGAAAATGTTAGGTCATCTGATAATACTGTGCGCTAGATTCCTTCATATGATTCTTATTGTCTACAGGGTGCCTGTGTAAGAGACTGAGCCACAACATGCATTTTCAGTTTTCCTCTCTATTTGGAATGAGCTTGGGGGCCCTCAGACTGCCACCTGCCTGAACAATAGGCATGTTCGCTTTTCATGAAAAAGTGCTGCGATGAGGGCAGGCAGAGGGGGAGAGATGGGAGGATCATGCAAGGAATCATAGAATGAGTGAGCTTAATCAGATTAGGCTGGGACAAAATCTCACAGTCACAGTGATATATGATGTTAGTCTGGAGGGGGGCCGAGCCCCCTGCAAGAATTTACCCATTGGTGATCTTCTGGAGTGTGTAAGTTCGAACAGTTTGCATCACTAAAATATGAATGGGCAGCAGTGTGATCATGTTGTCAGCTGCAAGGCACTGTGTAGGCTTTTATGCCATTTAGTAAATGGTAGTGTGTAAAATAGAGTTGTCAAAGATGGGGTCGTGCTTGACTTTTATATTCTTTTTCCTTTTTTTTTCTGCCAACATTACATCTTTGTTATTTGATGTCAGACACTCATTATAATCCAAATGAGACTGTTAGCAGCCCCATCACAGGGATGGAGATGTCTATCATAGCCCAGCGAAAAGTAGCAGAAGAGGAAATTGCTTTTTGCTCCCAGATCAGTGGCAAAACAAAGGATATGGCGACATGCACATATCCACGAGGAGGATCTCATCACGGATCACGTAATGTACCAAAGTGACGGTGTTGTTTTGGGACAGAGAAACACCACGATCATTTGCCGACATTTCTCTTCTACCCTCCCTTCTTGCTGATATCTTCTAATCTCCCAGCACAGCCGCTGAGACAGCAGCACTTCTGCGTGGAGCAGCAACTCCAGCATCTTTGTGAAGGCAGGCCATTTGATGTCCTCTATGTAGACAACACTCAGAAGTGCTCTACCCAGGCAGGTAGCAAAGGGGAATGAGAGAGACTACACGAAAGAGTTAGGGGGGAGAGAAACAAAGACAGTTAGTGAAAGACGCTCCCAGAGATTTTCTCTCCACACACACACACACACACACACACACACACACACACACACACACACACACACACACACGCACACACAAAGAAAACAGAAAAAAAAGCAACTATTCTGTGACTGGTACTGCTTTGTCATCATGCGATCTTATTTTCCTGCAATACCTTTGCTAAGTACATACAGTTATCCAGGCGGAGACAGCAGTGTTTTATTTATGGTAGCTCGCCTCCATCCTTCATTTGGGATGTCTGTGTTAAGTCGATGATGTTGGGTGAGGGGGAGGTGGGCAGAGCTGCACCGGCAACACAGACCTGCTTGTTTGCAATCAGAAACATAAAGGGAGAGGCACATTCTGTAAAGAGCTAGAGAGAAACAAGCTGGGATGGGAAGGAGAGAGAGAGTGAAATGCAGAGTAGAGCTATCTGCCAGCTGTTTGATGGACTGTGCTGATTCCACATGTATGGAGGATTGGCTAGCTGGGACCAGCAGACAGGCCCACAGTGACATTCCGATGCTCATTAGCTAGCAGGCAGAACATATCCATGGCTGTCCCCTGCACTGCTTGCCTGCCTGCCCAAAGGGAAGGCTGTTATCTCTGGATGCTGGATGGAAGCAGGAGGAGGGGTATAGCTGCTGAGAGCTAAGAGAAGTGAAAGAGTGCAATTCACAGTATAGAAATGTGTTTATGTCCATATGTAGATAAGCGGCCGTTGTACGCACATTGCTGTTTGTTATTTCGGTGCATCTCTGTCTGCCAAATATGTTTGCTTTGAAAACGAAAATGGGAAAAGAATGAGCAGTGGGGGGATTTCTGTTTAGCGAACCCCTGCTGATGCTTTTGAAGGTAGCTGTCAGAGCTACATTGCATGACATTAGTAGAGGTGGACCTCAGGGACGGGCACAATAAAGACAGAGAAAAGCGCCCCCAGGCTATGCTCCTCTTATGTCCTGATGCCCAGGTGATAATCAAGCTTGCCACAAAATCATCACATCATTAGCACTTCCCCCACACTTTTTAATATCTAGATATCCAGATATCTATCTGTATATACAAGCACAGGGACCACACCCAGAAGCACTCCCTCCCCCCAGCTCGCATACACCCACACTCTGTCCCTCTGTCCCTCTCTGGCTACAAGTGTATGGACCAAACTCATTCAAAGTGCAAACAACACAGTTGCTAGAAGCATCTTTTCAGCTGCAGCGCAAGACTCCCTTGTAATTGTCTGTGTGTTTTTATATGAATCCTGCCTGTCTCAGAAGCATGTTGCTGCTCAGACTGTTTGAGCATTGCCAGCGAGGTCTTTCTTTGTATGTTGCGGCAATGATGCCCCGACTGCTGTGGTACTAAAGTGTAAAAGGATGGAACTCATTATAATACAGCCGCACTGTGTTGGTGTATGTGTCTGCTTTCTTGTACATGTGTATGAAGGAGGGAGGAAGATGGTTTTGTCGGTTTGTTGTCTGGCATTTTTCTGTATATCACAGATGTGCTTCTAGTGCAGAGACTACACTTAACAGCTACAAGTGACTATGATACAGTGGAGTACTGCGCTATAGAAAAATATAAAGGTTCAGAGGGCAATTTAGTCCTTCTGCACAGGAAAGCTGCATTCTGCTGAATTGTATTGAGCAGGTTCACTGGGTGCTGCTCTATGGCAAACCTCACACTTTAAGGAAGGACAGAGTGACATGGGAAAGTGGTTTCAGGAAATAATAATATAATTAACACTGACAAAAGTGGTTAGTGTAACACATCATGCTAAACTTCTGTGCACTTTTTTTTTTTTACACAGCAAGTGCTACATTTGCTGCTTCTCTTCTTTAATTTCAGTTTCATGATGCAAATAGATTAAATAATAAAAAACCTCCTAAAATAGAGACAAAAAATACTATTTAATCCATCATCCATTTTTTTCCACTCATTCCCCATAAATATTTAAATAGAATCATAACCATAACCCTTGAGAAACCTTATGGTAAAGCTCATCAGCCTTTTTTTTTCACAATGCTGAATAGCTAAAACTTCACTGACTTTATGTAAATTAAAGTCGGTTACTTTTTTAACACCAACTGCAAAGAAATCCCTACCCAAAGCAGTGGAGGAACAAAATACACTTTCCTCTCCAAAGTTAATCTGACACTAACATGAAGCTTTACAGCTTTAAACAAATCAGTTGGGTTTTCCTGAAGTTAAACAGTTCTTATTATGGAATTCTCTCTTTGTGTTTTTCTTTGCTGAGCCAAAGTATGAGGATGGGAAAAGGAAGTGAAAATTTGTTACTAAAAAGACTGAGTCTGGAAAATCAGTAGCTGACTGTCTCACACTGCAGTAGCCTCACATTCAGCTGAGGCTCTGAATTTTTGTGTGGAACAAAGATTAGTGATTTTATCCTCATCACTTTTATTATAACAGCTTGCAGAAGGGATCTCTTTGTGACTGGATTACAGCCACGTGTAACACAGGTTTGTTTTATATTGCATATGTCCTGTAAGTGTCCAACTGATCTAATCTTTAGAGGATGTGCGTGAAGTTCTGTGCATGTGTACCCTCCACTTTGTCGTGACCTGGTAGGATTGTCAGTGCAGATGCTACACTTCAAGGATGGAAACTGTGGATGCAGCTGCCTAATGAACTCTAAAGTGATATAGTATAATCCCAGCCTTCCAATATACATAAAGCCACAACAGTATTGAGTTAACACAAATACAAGCCTAACTAGGAGACTATAATGTGTGCAGAAGCTCATTCTTTCAAGAATTTTCCATTTTAGTCTGCCTGAAGCCAATTTTCAGAAAATATTTTTGAAAAATTGTACAGTGTGGACATTTTTTCCAGCAGGTTTCAGAAAAAAAAGACCTTTTTAAGACTTTGAGGTTAACGTTAGACACGAGACATTAACATTAATGTTAGATGTTAATGTTATAAATGAACCAAACAAGATGGTCAGTGAAGATGAAGCTGGGAAAATTGACCAGAGGTCAGATGGGCTTGCTTTGTCCAGTTCACCTGCATTTTATATAAATATGAAATGATCCCACTTCCTTTGATATACAGTGGTTTTTGTGTATTCTGTTGCATTTCAAAGAAAGTTGCCCCATCTTTCCTGATGACTGACATTATCCACAACTCCCTGTGGTCACTCATTTTTGCTTGCTGCCTTCTGAGGCAAACCTGATCCTCTGTTCCACACAAAAACACCAGCGACCATGGAGGGGAGAGACATTTCTATCCCTCCAGGGCAGTTATACAGTTGGGTGGCGGAAGGCTGTCATTAGCTCTGTGTATGTGTGAATGTCAGACAGGCGGTCACTGAGGAGGCGATCTGAGAATTGGGAAAAAATTGCTGGCCAAGCCAGTCCTGGAGGTGCCCTTGGCTCAGTTTAGAATTTGTTCCAGGAGAGTGGAGACACAGCAGGGGGAGATGGTCCGCCGAATGCAGATTTCCTGAGTGAGGTGGAATATTCGGGAGTTGTAACGGACAACTTTTAGGGGGCTGGTCTCCGTATATGCGTGTAATATGTGTAAGCATTAATCTTTGAGGTACCTTACTGCACACCTCTGCATCCGTTTCTCTCGCTCTGTTTACTCAATATTTGTTTAGAGTTGTGTAGGCTAGGCAAAATGTTGGTGTTACAGTGTCTGCGTATGTGTTGCTGTCTACACCTGTCCGTCCACGTGCGTGTATTCATAGACGCAAGTGCGTGTGTATTGACAGTAATGAAGGGTTTTGAGTTTGCTTATGGTAGAGAGTTTATCATTTTTCTAATCCTTCTAGAGAGATATTCTCCTGCCTATCCCTCCCACACACATCCCTCTACGCTCAGGCCAGCAGCTAAAATCTCTTGTGTAAAATATACTGTCATTTTAAAAAAATTCAAAACATCATTCAGTATGAAAATATGACAGTTTTACATGGTTTATGGCAGCGTTGTGTTCTTTTCATCTCTTGATTGTATGAGTGTATTTTTCGGACCCCTCTTGGCTTTATGCGTTTACTGCATCTCGTGTCTCACTCACTCTTAACTGATAGAGAGATGGCTTATTTGCAAAACGTTGTTGAAGAGTTGTTGCAAAGATGTAGGAGGTGTTATTTTGTTCTGGCAATCCACTAGAGACCAGAGAATGAAAGTCTTCATTATTCGCATACAAATGTGGCTATAATCTTCTTATCTAATATCAGTGATACTGCTTTTAGTAATAATTTCACTCTGAAAAATTTAGAAACCACTAACATCTGCGTGGTGGGAAGAAAGAAACTCAGCCTCTGTTTGCTAGAAAAACTCCCATTCTGTAAGCACAGGTAGACGTGAAAGCAGTGTGTGAGAACAGGATTGTGGCTAAGCTGGCCGTATCTGGACTCTCACGCTGTGCTGTGGGGGCACCTGTTCTAAATGCTTAATGTGTTAGCCAATGACTGGTGCAGTGCTGCCAGTATTTTTCTATGAGAATAGAGTGTGTATGTGGGTATGGGTGGAGGTGAATGGGTGTACTTGGTTTGTGTGCGATGGGTCAGACAAAATAGGACTGTTAGACAGTTAAAGATTAGATGTGAAGCTGAGGGATGGAAATCGTGGCCTGAGTATAACTAATAAAGCAGAATGTACCCAGGAGATAAGATTAGGCTGTAGCCCTAAGCTCTGCTTCCGAGGGATGCTATTGAGCCCGAGGCTTTTGGAGATCTTTAGTCAGCTGATAAAACTCTGTATGTCTCAAAAGCTGTTTCTTCACTATCAGCTGCTCCTTATAGCCTGTAAACAACTACAACAGATGACAAGAGCTGTGTTATTGCACTGAAAATGCGCTGATTAGAATTTTATGCACTGTGTCATCATTTTCGAGCTATTCTGTGTCACTAACTCACATCAGAGTGGTCATTAGGAGCAGGTGGCTGCCCCGTCCAGGCTCTTGCCAATATATAATCGACCAAAGGCCCCCCCTCGGCCGGGCCTTATTGATTTGGCACAAGGAAAAGTTGGCCTACTCATCACAGCACAAACTCATCTACTCATCTTTCATGTATGTTCGTAGGAATGCAGAGATGCTACTAATACATGTGCTAGCTTAATCTTTGCTTGGCTGAATTCATATTGTAAATATATAGACACATTTTACCAGAAAATGCCTTAAAGACCCATTTCAAGATGTTGCTTCCCTTAAAATTCAAAGATGGATGATGAGAGGTGTCCACATATAGCCATCTAAAACCTCATAGCTTTCAAGTTGTAGAGCAGACCAGTAGAGGAGGTTCCTCAATCGTTACCATCCCCCTGCCTCATCAACCCTCTCTCAGTATGGGCCCCGCCCTGACACCTGCTCCCACTGTGCTTATTTTGCTCATGATTGAGATGTCATTTTTACTTTCTGTTCAACCTATGGCATGGAAGTAGACTGACCAATGCATAATATCAAAAGACAGTGTAAATTCTTTATAGCTTGTGGTTGTTTCTTTCCTAAATAGCAGAAAATGACTAACTGTAAAGGGCATTTTTGTTCAAAAAAAGTAGTTAAACCTGATATATATATATATATATATATATATATATATATATATATATATATATATATATATATATATATATATATATATATATATATATCAGATTATTGACAGCAGTGCCATTTGGAATTGGTTACTAAGTAGGATCTGTTGATTGCAGCAGATTATTGCTCAGCAGAACCCCTGTTGCAGTCATTGGACCATCTGTCCCACCTCAGCCAATGTCACTGGGATGATGCTCCACTGGCGATGCAAAATGCATGAATCTCTGCTCTGTGCATTTCCTTTTAGTGAGAGACAAATCTAGTGTACGTTTTTGTTTAAAGAGAATTGACTCAAAATATGTGCCTAATGGGCTTAAAAGCCTGCATCAGAAAAAATCTAATGCTTGCACCATAAGTGTACACTGAAAGTACCCCAACTGAATCAAAATAGGCTGTTTTTTTAAGCATGCTGGCATTGTGTCTTATGTAAGTGATGAGTATGTGTATTCGGTCTTCATCATGGCATTGCTTGCAGTTTCACATTGCATTGTGTTAATTGGCTACTCCCACCAGCTGGAAGTAATGCTAACACACAGAGGAAAAGCCACCATGGTAGCTTCCTGGAGCGCTTAAATGTGCCAGGGCATCTTGCATGCATCCCATAGCTGGAAGTGAGGTCTTTGATGTGATTGCTTCTGAGAAACATCATCTTTTATTGATGCTTCCATTAAAGTAGCATAGACGTCTGTGTAGAGTTGGAAGGTTTGTGTAGTACTAGCAATACTAGAAATGAACCAGTAAGAGGGCATAACACTACC
>JAMQGT020004843.1:0-45600 GCA_024447675.2 Pterophyllum scalare | reverse complement strand
CCTGCACTGTTTTCTCTTGCAGCTGTCAAATTTGTCATCTAGGTGTATAGGTATGTCGTGAGGGCAAGATTTCTATACCACATCCTTCTCTCCGTGGCCCTTTCTAATATTATAGTTTGGATTTTTTTTTTTTTTTGCCCACTTGGCTCAAGGCTCTGTTTTGTGGATGAGTAGCCTGATATTAGATGTGTAGAGCTGGAACCAGTCTCTGAAATTACATGGAGTTGATGCAGTAATTGTTGTGATAATGTTTTATATTGAGGAGAAAATTACAAGGTGGTGGTGGTGGTGGTGGTGGTGTGTGTGTGTGTGTGTGTGTGTGTGTGTGTGTGTGTGTGTGTGTCACAGAAGATGAATCCAGAACTCTTGTGACTCCTATAAGTTTTATAAATCAAATGGACAGGATTATTTAGTCTGCTTTAGCCATAAACATATTAAAATGTAGAAACAAGCTGTAAATACATAAAAGGGACTTTATGCAGGGCCTGTATTACTTCCTCTTGTGATCTGTCTCCACTGTGTGGGCACACAACAACAATCACAAAGTCCAATATCAAAGTTAGACAGGCCAAACATGCTCTTGAGTAAAGCATGCATGACTGTAAATTTTGAGTTAAAAATAAACTGAACTTGTTGCTTTGGTTTTCGCTTGCTCTTTCACAATATGTGGTTGCTGTGTGGCCTAAGTGCTGGCTGTGTCTGTGTACTGAATCACTTTTCACCATGTTCAGCAGCTCCTGCCGCAGCGTTTACCTTTCTGCACAGCCAAGACCACGCCTGCGCCACCAAAATATACAAAGGCCAGAATAAAAACATTTTCGCCAGTGTAATTGCAGGGCAAACATCAGTCAGCCTACTGGACTCTGCATTCACTCAGCAGCAAATAGCCTCTGACAAGGGGGGGGGGTTGCAAATAAGTGCTCCAGAAGTGCTCAGAGCTTAACGATTTCATACTGACACAGCTTTGGTTTTGCTGGCTGCACTTGACCTCAACACAGCCATTACATATGAGCTAATCTGGTCTTAAAAGCACCAAATGAAAGTACCAGATTCAGTCTAGGTGATGACAAATTTTTTTTCTGTCCCCTCAGTGTCAAAGGTGTGCCCACCGTGTGACAATGAGCTGAAAACAGACAACATCATGGAACACTATTGTGCAAGTGACTTCGGTAAGTAGCAAAAATTCAGAAGATTAAGAACTGCATATGGATACAAACACTAGCGCACAGGCAGGGCCGCCACTGGCTGAGTTAGTCCGCAGTTCCTTGAGTTCAGTTACGTAACTGAACTCAAGGAACAGCGGACTAACACAGCCAGTGGCGGCCCTGCCTGTGCGCAAGTGTTTGTATCCATATGCAGTTCTTAATCTTCTGAATTTTTGCTACTTACCGAAGTCACTTGCACAATAGTGTTCCATGATGTTGTCTGTTTTCAGCTCATTGTCACACGGTGGGCACACCTTTGACACTGAGGGGACAGAAAAAAAATTTGTCATCACCTAGACTGAATCTGGTACTTTCATTTGGTGCTTTTAAGACCAGATTAGCTCATATGTAATGGCTGTGTTGAGGTCAAGTGCAGCCAGCAAAACCAAAGCTGTGTCAGTATGAAATCGTTAAGCTCTGAGCACTTCTGGAGCACTTATTTGCAACCCCCCCCCCTTGTCAGAGGCTATTTGCTGCTGAGTGAATGCAGAGTCCAGTAGGCTGACTGATGTTTGCCCTGCAATTACACTGGCGAAAATGTTTTTATTCTGGCCTTTGTATATTTTGGTGGCGCAGGCGTGGTCTTGGCTGTGCAGAAAGGTAAACGCTGCGGCAGGAGCTGCTGAACATGGTGAAAAGTGATTCAGTACACAGACACAGCCAGCACTTAGGCCACACAGCAACCACATATTGTGAAAGAGCAAGCGAAAACCAAAGCAACAAGTTCAGTTTATTTTTAACTCAAAATTTACAGTCATGCATGCTTTACTCAAGAGCATGTTTGGCCTGTCTAACTTTGATATTGGACTTTGTGATTGTTGTTGTGTGCCCACACAGTGGAGACAGATCACAAGAGGAAGTAATACAGGCCCTGCATAAAGTCCCTTTTATGTATTTACAGCTTGTTTCTACATTTTAATATGTTTATGGCTAAAGCAGACTAAATAATCCTGTCCATTTGATTTATAAAACTTATAGGAGTCACAAGAGTTCTGGATTCATCTTCTGTGACACACACACACACACACACACACACACACACACACACACACACACCACCACCACCACCACCACCACCTTGTAATTTTCTCCTCAATATAAAACATTATCACAACAATTACTGCATCAACTCCATGTAATTTCAGAGACTGGTTCCAGCTCTACACATCTAATATCAGGCTACTCATCCACAAAACAGAGCCTTGAGCCAAGTGGGCAAAAAAAAAAAAAAATCCAAACTATAATATTAGAAAGGGCCACGGAGAGAAGGATGTGGTATAGAAATCTTGCCCTCACGACATACCTATACACCTAGATGACAAATTTGACAGCTGCAAGAGAAAACAGTGCAGGCCTTTTTTTTGCTGAGTTAGCAGCCTTTTTCCAGATGACTGCTTATAGGAGAGTTAAATTTTTCTGACATCACAAGATCCATAATATGTTATTACCACCGTTCCCTGTTCTTTCTTTTTCCTTCTGTGCCTCCCACTTCTAAAACACACCTATGCAAAAAAAAAAACAAAAAAAAACACAGGCCTATCCTTGCACAGTGCAGGCCCTGGGTTAAAAGTCAGGGTTCAGAGGTTATCACCCCAGCCCAAACCTCAGCGTCTGGCCAGATAATGAGATGGGTCAAAGTTTAGCATCCTTCGCTGCTTGGGTCATGGGGAGGTGAACCCCCTAACCAACACCGAGTATATTCATGTGTGTGTCTGCATATGTGTGTGTTGGAGGTAGCTGAACCATGTTCTTGTAGACTAACTGCCAGTTTTTTTCTCCTCTGAGGGTTCCCATGCTTTCATAGGCAGGAGACCTACAAGGTCAGGCTTCTAATTGTTTGGTGCTGACATGAAGACTGGGACAGAAGCGTGGAAACACACACACACACACACACACACACACACACACCCAGAACAAGAGACAACAAAACTTCTCTGGATTTGTAAGTCTTGAATGGTTCCCTTGAAGCTGTTTGGTCTTATTCAGATTCTGTGGTAATTCATTCTGGTTTCACAGGGGTGGTATTTTGGCAGAAGGCCCGGTTGCGTTGATGCCAGAGCATGTGTCAGGAGAAAGCGGTCCCTCCGTGAAACTTAGTTGAGTTTGGATCGAAAACCAGCATTTGGATGGCGCTGAGAAATCACTTAAGGAACAACTGCCCTCATCGTCAGTCTCTGTCGAGGGAATCACCGTCATGTTCTGATGGGAATCACTGCTGCGTGGTTTGCTGCTTTTTTTCCTGGACACATTTCTGCTCAGTAAATATTTTGACTTTGAGCTCATTAATGTATTTTTGCCATCATCTCAAAGCAGCTGAAGAATTTTTTACCATGTGATTAAATTGTAAAAATCATGCTCTCGCTCTGGTTGACTTTGGACTTGGCCACCTCTTGTGTGCTACTTTTGGCATTTACCAACTGGGTTATAAACTTAATCATAGAAATTTTAATGTTCCAATTTACTGAGACAAATGTTATTGTTTTACAGAGCTTACAGAGCTTGTGGAGGATAAGGAGGTTGGGAGTTGATGATTAAGGATAAGAGGAAAGGGATAATGGGAACAGGGTGAGTAGGGAGAAGATCTTGTGGAAGGCACTGCTGTTAATCTTTAAACAGCAAGCCAAAGTGGAAATGGTGCAAAGCAAGAGGGGAGAACTTCTCCAAAACTTCACTTACTCATAGCTCTGAGGTTAATAGTGTTTCAGTCTTTCTACATTGTCTCCAACAAAACCTATTAAACTTATAAAAGTGAAAAGTGATTTGCAAAATAATTTGGGAATAGAAAGCCA
Source organism: Pterophyllum scalare (assembly GCA_024447675.2). NCBI lineage: Eukaryota > Metazoa > Chordata > Actinopteri > Cichliformes > Cichlidae > Pterophyllum > Pterophyllum scalare. Next base: position 41,606 of record JAMQGT020004843.1, on the reverse strand, counting down.
CACAAAGACATGGCATTGTGCATCAACGCAAAGGAATATTTGTTCTTTGTAATCACATAGTCAGTGTGATTTTATTCTACTTAGCTTAGGAAATTGCTTTCTGGCATGAAATTTAATGGGTAATAACATAAATTATGGTCATCGCGCAAATCATCTTGCCCGTTCACAGTGAATTCCTAAAAGACACCACTTGTCAATACATTACATGTAACAACCTCATTAACTTGCTTCAGACGTGCAGCTGAAAACACAAACACTGTAAATCCTACTTTATGATTGTTACATTTGACTGATTTGCTTGGAATCAGTTTAACAGTTGGGTAAAAATGTAAGAAGTTAACATGCCACCACTGCCTCTTTCTCTCATGCACACTTTTGAATAAACACAAACACATGTCTTCACAAATAAGACGACCACATCTAACGGCACTGTCATCTGGTTCCCTGACATTTCTTGTACCTCATCTGTTGTCGCCTGAGCTTCACAGCAACTTTTATAGGAAGAATGCTCCATATAAAGTGTGCGCCGGTCACTATCTTATGCCTTGTTTGGGTCTTTTAAGTTATGAGCAGCAGCACTTATGCCATAAAATGGTATTATGACGGAGATGAAATTCAGCGTGATTTACATCTGTTGAAATTTGGCCTGCAGAAGGACAGAGGAGGGCAAAAACATGGCCCTCAGTAAACCCATGGGGCCCCTAAAACACAGAATGCTTCTTGCATCTGTAGGAAGCCGATACAGAAAAGAAAATACATTCTCAAAAGGCCTCAGCAGTCCTCCATACCCAGAGCTTTGGTCCATATTTTCCTTTTCATATAGCAACCAAATTCATATGAGCAGTGCCTGTTATGCTGCTGGGGTCCTGACGGTGCTGTCTGTCTTCTTTAATATGGATGTAAATCATACTAGTCATATCACACTCTGAAGCAAGGACAGAGCTTTCATGCCATGAAATTTCACAGGCGTGGATATATGATGAGTATTAATTTCTGGTGTAAACATAAAACAATGATGAGGTGTAGCTGATGGTGTGGCATTAACTGTTCCCTGCCTGACAGGTTCAGCTTGGTTGGCCTTTTCTGCTCCGGGATGCCTGGGCCCTCTTTTGTCAGCAGTCAGCTTGTCTTCTGCAGTGTAATATACAGACTTATATTTCACATAATCACACCCCTTGGGCTCTTCACACACACACATACAGTAGGCACATGTGCCAGCACACAACCTAAGCTCAGGTGGTGGTGAGTTTCTCCCAGTTTTGGCTGTGACAGAGAGATGGAAAGTGAATCTTACTCTGTACTGTTAGTTTCCACAGGAGTCCTCGAACCATGCTATATCATGTAATTGCAGAATAGCTCAGATAGCATTGGGGCCTCTCGGACGAGGGAGAACAGCGGGTAAAGCAATACTAATTCCTGTGATTGATCCAACTCCCAAAAATTCACCTGGATTACCACAAGATTCTTCATATGATCCCGTGTAAAGAAAATCATCAGTGTCCTCCAATGAGGCTTCCCAGGAAAATCACTTCTAAGAGCACTTAGTTGAAATTCCTTTTTATTATTGCTGGCTGTGTTTTCATGTGTGTGCCTATGTGTGTGTGTGCATGTGGGCGTGCATGCATGTGGATTTAGGAGCCAAAAGCTTGTCCTCGGGATGGCCTCATCGGCACATCTGAGAATCTCTGGTTCTTAGCAAAATGTCAGTGACTGAGCCTTCAGGCTAGAAGTGATATGGGTTCACTCTCAGTTTCAAACACTCACATGAATACACACACACACACACACACATGCACACACTTACAAGAGCACACACCCGAATTTAACTTAACCATTATTTCATTTTTTGATTTAGTGTCATTTTATTCTTTAAAAATTGAATTCAGCATTTTTTTTCTCTTTTGTTCTTTGTGCGTAAAAGTTTGTAATGCCAAAAATCCGTCTTCAGATTTTCACTGATTCTCCAGGACCTTCTGTAATCTATCCTCCTCTGATCATTGTTTGAATAGACGGGATCAACAAACAGTTGCCTCTTTGGGGAGGCGACAGATGAACTTCAAGCTGCCTCCTTCTCAGAGAGCATGTAGAAGAATGAATTATAACTCTCCAAAACCAAAATGTCACATAGTTGATACGAGTCCTACAAAAACAGAACAGCCATTTTCCCTAATGGAAAAGGAACCACATTAATTCATCCAAGAATCCTCCTATGATCTTTTCCCACTTCTTTTGTAAATCAGATTAGATAGTTAGATGTCACTATGCTGTGACCATTATTGATAAAAAGCAAAGATATGCCACACAACTGACTGACAAGACTGAAACAATTTTGGTCTAATGACTGCCTTTCAGTACTTTAGGAAATTTGTTTAAGCTATCAAAGAACAGCTCAAGTAACAGAACGGAGATTTCATAATTATCTTAAATGAAACGGGAACCTTTCCACCACAAAAGAAAAAAAAAGATGGCAAGTAACTCTAAGCCTGTGAGAATAAAAAATGTAGTTTATTTTTAAATGTGGATGGATAGCTGGATGGATGAATGGAAGGACAGTAACTGAAAGCACCCTCAGCACACTTAGATCTAATTCTGGAAATAGTTAAAAAGAGCTGCACCATTTTCTAAACCGGATCTAAACCGTTTTCTTCGAGTTCTTATTGAAAGCAGAAGCAAACACTTCTTATGCTGCAGGAAGCAGCTTTTCTCCTCTTTTGTAAGCTGTGTGCCTGTCTTTACTTTCCTGCTTCCCTCTCCTTTCACTCCTCTTCATTCTGCTCTCTCAGGGACAATCAGACTTTAGCGATTCCCATTCTCCGCCTGCATCTCTTGTCCTGTCATGTCGACTAATTAGTGGGAACTCAGTAATTGGCCTTCTAGCTAATTGGCCTGCTGGCTGCCAGACCCAACAAAGGCTGAGCAGACTGGGGCACAGTGGGACTGTCCCCCTCCACTGTCTAAAGACTCTTATCAACTCCCTCTCTCCCTCTCAGCGCTGACTGCTTTTGTGAAGAGGCTGCTTAAGTAGTTGTGCTTCACACACACACATACACTCAGACATTCACACAGGCATTTGCACACTTCTTTGGATTTAGTTCCCACTCAGTCCCACTATTCACTGTTGGTACTCCTACTCATTGCCTGAGAAAAATATTATAATATTTTCAATTTTTCAAATCAAATCACTCTCAGAAACCCTCACATGACATATGCCTTTTTGTTTCATCAAACTAGTGTTAATTGGGTAATTTGACACACTGCAAACTATGAATGAAAACATTATTCAATCACTCTTTGACTGACTGTTTAGCTGTAGATGGATGACTACTGGCAAAGGTGTGTGTCCGTGTCTGTGTTTCTGTGTAACTTTTTCAGTTAATACCTCACAGTCCATCTATCTTAACTCAGTGAGCGATCTGGCTGCTGGAGACTCTAAGTCTCCTGGCTCTGTCGGTCTGTCTCTGTACCTCCCTGAGGCATATGCAGATGGCACGGAGTCGTCCTCAACTGTCCACTTAGAACTTTCCCCTGTAGCATCTTCCTGCTCCTGTCTCTTTCGCTGACCTCCTCTAAATAGTCTCCCACTTAAACGCTCATCTGTCATTATGGCAATGAACGGAAGCCATCTGATTCTGTCCTCCTCACAGTTTACGGGCTCTCAGTGTCTCCAACTGCAAGGGCTTGAGCGATCATATGCTAAAGTAATATTTTAAACACAATGAAAATTCAGAATGCAGAGGCAAACTGTATTTCCTCACTTATTTTCTGCTAATAGTTTTTCATCTCAGCATCTGCATCTGCAAGACACAGTTTATTTATTTTTCATGGAAATGTCTTTTAAACCTTTTGAACCCAACTTTATAAAACATAAACCATGTTTAGGATAGAATATTTAAGCACTCGGTCAATACAGTAATGCTTTTTAAGCTAAAAAAGATCCTCAAAGTTGTATTAAAGTTGTATTTATTAAATTATTAAGCCTTTTTTTAAAAGTGATTTCTGAAACAGTCTGGTGATATTTTAAATTATATTTTCATTCAAAGTACAATTTGTGTCATTCTAATAGCATTAGAAAATCCTCTGACCAGCTGCAAAAGCTATCATTTTAACCAGTAACCTATTCAGGAGCCATACAATTTAAAATTATTTATGATTTCACTGGGATTTAACTTGGTTGTTTTTTGTATGAGGGTGCTTGAGTGATTGTGTCCTACCTGGTGGCTGGGTTGCATGGTTCCCGGTGAACTGCATGGGAATGCAGAGGTCATTATCAATGGGGAACTTGTCGCAGGTCAACATCTCCGGCCAGGGAAAGCCATAGGTCTCCATTACTGGGGCACAGCTGTCCCTGACAGCCTCGCACAGTGAGCGGCATGGGTAGATGGGCCTGTCGAGACATATCGGTGCAAACAGCGAACACAGGAAGACCTGCGTATCAGCATGGCACCGTTTGGCCAGAAGGGGCACCCAACTGCCTGCCTGCTGCTTGACTTCTGGCATGGTCTCATGGTCCAGGAGGTTGGGCAGCCTCATCTTCTTGTAGCCCACATTGTGGCACAAGCGCAGGTCAGCTGGTATGTCCAAACACTGGGGCTGCTTGGTGTAGAAGCGGCCATTGTGGAAGTTGTCCGACTGCCAGCTGTAGTAGTCATACTCATCTGCGGCCGAGACCGTGAGGAGGAGGAGGAGGAGGGAGAAGGGCGACAGGCCCAGTGCCAAGCTGAAGGAGCCCTGGGTTAATGCCCACCTGGGGCTCTTTTGTCCGGGTGCCATGCCTCTATGAGTTCAGACCAACAATTCAAGAAGGTTATATCCAAAGTCTCCAAAGTAACTCAGTGAAAAAAAAAATGCAAGGAGAAGAGAGAAACAAGGGGGGCAGGCGTACAAGCTGTAATCCCTTTTTTTTTTCTCCTGAGTATGAACGCAGCGGATTGAAAACAAAAGTGTTTAATTCCCTTCTTCCCTGGAGAGTCGGCCCTCTAAGCCTCCCTGAAGCACTTCCCTGTGTGTGTGTGTGTATGTGTGCCTCAGGTAGTGGAGTGGGGAGGCAGCAGTCAGGGAAGGGTGGGCATACAAGTAGGACTTCTTATTTTTCTAACTTTCCCTGCTCAGTTTCTCACTTTTCTTCCCTCAACCTCTCTTAGATCTGTCTCCAACCCTCTCCTGCTCTCTATCGTATCAGTCTGTAGCTGTAATGAGGAGTACCTAGGTTTTAAGAGGCACTGGTAGCTGCTCTCTTCTGTTGCCTGCCCCCTAGTAGGCTGCCAGACCATTCACCTTCTTACTGGACTCCCCTGGACTCACTCACAGCAGCTCCAGCCAATCACAACCCCAGGGGAGGCTCCCACTGGCCTTCAGGACACTCCTTCTGCCCCGTTATTTTCATCAAAAGCCCTCCTCTAGAACAACTTAACACAAGAGAAAAGAGAGAGCAGCCTATGGCAAGTTCCTCCAGCTGTATTTTAAAAATTGATCTCTCAGATATGCGCAAGATTCTTCAGTTAGAAACACACCCAGAAGACACTATCATCCACTTAGTCATGTTGTCTTTGTTTTGGATTTCTAAACTCTTTACTCCCCTTCCATTTACTCATGAGAGACAGACTCTACAAGTGCTTTCCAGATTGCTCCATGTGTAACAAAGGATGTCTGCTTGCCATTCAAGCCCGCTCACTTCATTAGCTCAAAACAGTCTGGCAGCAGGCTTTGGCTGGCATCAGCAGTGAGGAAACTTACAACTGCACACATTCATGTGCACAATTGTAAATGCAAGAAATGCAAGAGGAGAATAAGAATTAAGTTGAGGGGAACATGGCAGCAGCATGGGAGAAGTGAGGTTACTGAGTTGCGCAGCTACAGGTGGCTAGGTGGTTTACCCGCGCCAAGGGAGTTATGCTAATGTGTATGTTGGCTGTGAATAGAGGCACGCTGCCTATCTGTCTCTTTCTATCAGTGCCACTGACACAGTGAGGGCCTTCATCTTTGGTGCAAATTCCCTAGCAGGGTCACATTCAGATTCAAAAGCCTGTAGCATTGTGAACAGGATGTGGGATCAGCGGCTCACTTGGAAGGTGTTCCTGCATTTGCTATTTGATCTGCGTCACGCATTAATGCTTTCCCTCATGTGAATAGACTGTAAATGCAGGCCAATACAAGATATATGCGGATTGTGGAGACACCCTATGGATCATCCTGCAGCTGGACTGTGCAGAGACTAAGATGAAGTAAGCAGACTGTATGTGGCAGTACAAACAAGGAGACTGGGAAAGTGCGTGCATGTGTGTTTTGCAAACAGTTGGTGGTGTACTTGGATGGGAATCAGGGACATTATTGTTCTGCGCCTGTAGGGTGGAAGATAAAATTCTAGAAACAGCAGTTAGTCCATAAAACCTAATTCAGTAAGATTATATGAAATAGAGAAAATCATGTTTTAATATCCGTTAACCAGGCACATCAATAAAATCCCAGTCCACATTGTCCAAGAGCCCATATAGTTTTATAGTATCATGACCACAGTTTCACTTATTCCCAAACCCAGGGGACTGAAGAAGATTACTGCACCATTAAATCGTTTTTTTACTTGACAATGGAGTTGAATATGTTTCAGCCTTATCATGCTGAGCTGCACTTCAAATCCCTGTTTGTATACCCTGGGTGTGTGCGGATACTATCGAGGATTTTTTTTTTCGGGAAGTGGATTGGAGAAGTTGCCAACAGAGCGAACAAGATATGCAGTTTTCATAACCTACAATGAAGAAAGATAAGATGGTTGTTAGCTCATGTAGCCAAATTTTTAAAAAGAAAAATTATAAATAAAACCACTGTCGAGTGAGCACAAAGCACTCATTTTATTTTCATAACCTCACAGCCAAGGCTTATTCAACTATGTTTCCTCACTGCTTCTCTTCCAGCGCTAATGCTTTCATCCTTCAACATGCTACACTGACAGAAAGTGCTCTGTTAACCTTTGCACTGCAACTAATCAATATGGCTCACAACTAATGATTTGTGGACCTTACTCTTTTAAGAAGGGGTGGTGGTACTGCCTTGTGCATACCTCACTATCTTGGTGAAGTGTCTTGTATGCACGTTAGCGCAGTGGTGACCTATTTTAAGACTGCTAGTGTTTCCTCTTGATACAAGCGCAGTGTCCTACCTTCAAGTCAGTAACAAAAGTGTCTTTCATGGTAATCAATCAACAATGGTTGTCTCCTCTTGTTCTCCTTCCCCTAACTGGCCCCTGTGGCCACCAGCCAATCAATTCCACTCTTCAGTTTCCAGCCTTCTGATTGGACGGGGGTTATAAGATTAGGCCCAGCCTGCATTGTTAGGCCTAAAGATTTAGCATGGTTTGAAAAGAGTGTCTCAGCAATTGTGTGAGTATGCCTGTGTGTTTGGAGATGGCGGCAGTGGGTATGGATGTGTGTGTGTGTGTGTGTGTGTGTGTGTGTGTGAGAGAGAGAGAGAGAGAGAGAGAGTCAGGGCGATTCTAAAGAGGAAAGTCTTGAGAGTGGGTGAGGTGGCCAGCCGCCCAGATATTCCCTCCAAGCAGAGTTTGAATACCAAACCACACAAGAAGATGGAGGAGATGATGTAAAGACAACAGACATGACAGCATTTTGCATGTCTTTCTCTAACTGAACTTGTTTACACAAGCAACAGAAAGTGAAGGCAGTGTCTTTAACAAACCAAGCTCAGAAATGTGTTACGTCAGGTATACTCAAGTCAGCTGAGTAAAGAGAAGCTCAAAAGTCTACCAGAATGTTTTTAGATGCTGTACAGCACGGCTACTTCATCAGATTTTCCATAACCTTTGAAAATGTATTCATTCAGTGAAATAAGCAGAAAGTAAGAGAGATTCAAAACTCACAGCAGATGCTCCTCTGCAAAATTTGTTACTCAAGTGAACAAGAAGTAAATATAATATCAGCAGAGGAGGTAGTACAAAGGCTTTATCCATGCAGTTTTGAGTGAACCCCCTTCTCCTCACTATGCACACACATGCACACACGTGCACGCACACACACATCCTACTCTTGTGAAGCAGCACCAGGGATTAGCTTGCAGAACTGTAGAAACACGTGTGAAACACACTGACGTGTTTTCTCTCTCTCTCTCTCTCTCTCTCTCTCTCTCACTCTCTCTCTCTCTCTCTTTCACTCTCTCTCTCTGTCTCTCTCGCTCCAGACACACACACACACACACACACAGATGCACTAACACCCACACAAAAGGAGTTTCTTTTTATTTGCTTTTGCAGTTTACTCTTAAATTTTATATGCATTAAAAAATTATCAACAAGAAGCACTCTGCGATTGCAGACCTCTTCCAAGGCACCTCACTCTCTGGGCAGTATTTACTTTTAAGGGAATAGTACTGCATTTTGTATGTAGTGATTTTGTTTTCTTTTTAAACATACTTTATGAAGTTTGTAGTGCAGTAAGAATGAGGTCAGCATGACAGATGTTTACTTTGATTACACAAACATTATGTAGGAGTAGATAATTGATAATAGGTAATACTTTGCAAATAACTGGCTATGAATTACTTGAGCTTATTATATAATATTATACTACAGTATATTTCTAATTAGCCAGCTCATTCTCTTTCTCTTGACAATACTTTTGGGGTCAACTTGGGAAAAAAAGGCAGATGTGAAATGTAAAAGTGAGATCAGAGGTCCAATATGACATGATATTATAATATCATAATGTGATATTTAGAATCCCCATATATCATTCCCTATATGCCTAAATAGCTCCATATAGCATTATAGCATTATAGATCACTATTGAGCTTGAAGGAGAGGTCAGAGGTCAAATGTGACATATTTAAAATATTTATACAGTACTTTCTATATGTTGGCGATACATACCACACTTGTTAGAATCACAGTTTCTAAGTTAAAAGGCTTTTTGTTATTTTTTGATCAATAAATCATTAAGTTGATCTTGACGAGCTTGGTTGATGTAAGGCAAATTTTAATGGATTATTAACATGCCCCCACTCTACACCCCTACAAAGTTTTACAAACAGAATGACACACAAACATGTAAATGCTAACAAAAACATAACCTCCTTGGCAGTGGTAACTGGATTATACGTGCCCGTTTGATGCTGGAGATAATGACCAATATGTCAGACTTCAGATGTAACCAACAGATTTTGGGCTTTCTCTTCCTTGTGTTGTCAATGTTTCCAAATGCAGATACACTTTGAAAAAGCTTTTTAACAAGCTAAACTGTAATTTATCTTTTTCAAGTAGACCATTTACCCGCACACAACAAAAATCTGCTGATTTTTCAGTGCCAGAAGTCTTGTGCCTTGGCTACAGATTCTATATATTCGTATGTAGAATCTGTAGGCAGAACAGTATTTATAGAGACTAGCGTTCTAAGGACCAGCAGACACAATCCCAAACAAAAAAATAATCAGGGCGCTTTAGTTCTATATGACTGTTCCAGATTTGCATAATAACTGCCAGTGCCACCAGGAAATATCAGGCTTATGAGATTTGAATGAGGTCTGCCTCAGTTCAGCCTGTCCACTGAGCCCTGAGGTGAGGAACGACTTCGTCAGAGGGTACTATTGCACATAGCTGCTGAAATGTGATGAAATTATGTTAGAAGATTTTAGCAGCACACAGTAAAGCGCTATAACCGCAGATACCCGTCACACAGGGGCAGTGATGCAGAGATATGCTGCACAAAAGTGACTGCCATCTTCTGTTTTTGGAACTCTCTCACACTATTATCTCAAATATTTTCTTTGACGTTTGCTTTCTTTCTTTGTCTGTTTCTATCATCACTCCTGCCGCTATTGTACTGCTATGTCACTGGATTCTCCTCTTTTACAGAGCATTGGTCAACTTCTTATCCCTTTGCCCCCCTGCTACACACACACACACACACACACACACACACACACACACACACACACACACACACACACACAGCTCACTTGATTGTCAGCTTAAACCCTTAACAACTCGCTCCAGCTTACCAAGTCGTATTCTTTGTAAAGGAGCTTTGACCAGCTCACCGTCATGGAATCCAATGTAAAGAGACAGAGGGCGTTTCTTTTTATGAGTGATGGGACACTTCCTCTCAATCTTTTGACACACATGTACTATAAACACAAGCAGCAGCACACCTCCAATAGTGCATTACTGTAAAAGGGCTCTTGTCAGCATTTTATGTGAACTTGCTACCACAGTTCTAGATTTCACACATTTTTTGCATGTGTGTAAGCGTGAGCAGTTTGCAGTTTGCATTTCTACATGGAAAAATGCACATCATCCAGCTGGAATTTGCAAGTGACACATTCGGCCTCATCATTCAGTATACTTTTTATTCTCAGAACTGGGTAGTCAGCTAGTAGAATAATGAAAAGGAAGAGGAGAACAGCAGACAGTGAAAAGGTGAAAAGAGCACTGGCCTTAAGAATACGTCCCATAGAGGAAATTAGATTTCACAGACAAAGCACCTTTGAGGAACATTTAGTCTTAACTCAAAAAGGCGGAAACTTCTTTTGACTGATTTGACTAACTTCATTACAAGCTGGACCAAGTTGACACTCATCATGACATTTTACCACTTGATGTGTACATTTTTGAGGAAATCAGATGGGAACACTTCAAAGAAGAGATTTTTATTAGTTTTGAAGATTCAACAGAAGTCCAGCAAGTTCCAGCCAGAGGAACCTGACTCAGTTGTTAGTGGGTTTCTTTCGGTGGAAGAGATAATGTAAAATTCAGTGCTTAAAACAGCCACAGTTCAGACTGAGAACTCACAATTCCAGCTATTATCAGGTATGCAGAATAAATACATGTGGAGCATTTGAAATGCTAGTTTATTTAGGTAGAGGATTTTAAATGTTTTTGGAATTGACTGAAATTGTCTTTAAATGCATCAGTTTTACTCATAACCTGTAGGTGAGCTGCTGCACTGCTGCATGGCTTTGACTCGTTGGTGTTGTTCCAAGTGTTACTGTTTGTAACGTGAACCCAAATGTGAGTGGCTGTTGCTGCAACATCTGCTGTGATTTATGATCTGTAGACATCACCGTTAGACACTTTCCTGTCACCTGATCTATTTGCTGCATGTGTGTGTGTGTGTGTGTGTGTGTGTGTGTGTGTGTGTGTGTGTGTGTGTGTGTGTGTGTGCGTGCGTGCGCGTGTTTGTCGTGTGTCTATCAAGCCATCTACATGTCTTTCAACATACATTCCCAAGTATGTGAAGCAAGGACAGTCGGAGACCATTTTTCCTCTTCACACTATCTCTTCATCTTTTTGTTTATGTGCATGTGTATCCACATGCCCTCTCTGCTCGTCTCAGTAATGGCCAGGGTCATCAGTTAAGGATCAGACCTCACCTCTGTTGGGAAATAGATAGATATGAGTTTCAACAAATAGGGAAGGATTTTCCCAGGATTGTAGTGAGAACAGGTCTTGGCATTCATGCCAGCATTCAGCAGTCACTATTTCAAAACTTTTACAAAGGTCTCCCGCTCACACTAAAAGCCAGAAAACGATCAAAGTTTTGTAAAATAGAATTTAAAATAGATTCTCCTTTGAACCTCAAGCCTACTGTACCACAGAAAAATAGTTTATGAGGGTGCTTTTCAGAAATGAGCCTGAACAACTGGTAAACATCATCTAAATGCATCTGATACCTCAAAACTGCTTGTTGAAATGAATGTCATGTGATTTAATAAAGTTGGCAAACTTAAACCGATACTTTTCTACAATGGTAGAACAATAAAATCGCATCTTGGCCGGAGGCGTGTGCAACTGCGTGTTTCTGTTTTCCTTCTGTAGTGTTTTATGGGTGCTTTGTTATTGAAATGTTGAGTTCTGTGCATAGCAGCCCTCACAAGGTTATTTTCACAGCCTTCCACATTTATCAATATGAACCACGCTGACACAAAGTCAAAAGCAAGAGAGTAACGACTCTTTAATGATGTCATTGCAATAAAAATTCTGGTTGTTCTCCAGTAATCAGTATTATGGACACAGTGACAGCACTCAGGGTTATTTCAGTCCAAGATCAAAATGAAATAAAGTTCAATCAGATGGGAAAAAATATAAACCACATTTCCAGCTAATTTAAGGCATCTAGTTTTCTCCCAGGCACATGAAACAGCTAGCAGACTTTTTCTTCACATAAAACTAAGTGGAATTGTTAGCAAAGCTTCATCTTTTGACCTCCCTTGTTTAATATGTCTAAGAAGTACACAGGTAAACCAAAAATTAAAATAAATAAATGAACATTATACCACACTCATTTGACATTTTTGTCCAGCACAACCTAAAAAATATTACATTTAGCTCAAAAAGATAAAGAGACTGAAATGCAACCACACCAATATTTTTACACTGAATGTAAAAAAATGATCAATAGAGTGATGACCTTTTTAATGTTACAAAAATATATGCAGATTATTTATACACAATAGGCTATAGACTAAGATTAATCCATTACTAATGTTCCTCCATAGCAAATACTGTATATTTTAGCAGTCCTTGGGCGAAGCACATAATTGAAGCTGTCAGACGCCAGCAGCAGTAGACAGCTGGGAAGTGCAAAAGAGATTGTGCATAGCTAAAGAATGTGACATATTACATAAAACCATGTGTTCTGAACCCTGCCCAGATAAATGAAGGTAAGAATAAACCAGTTAATTGTTAAATACAATGGTGCTTTTCACTAATCCACTGGGCAGACATGCTACTGTACTGTGTTAATGGAAGAACAGCAGTCTGACATTGGCAGCAAGGCCCTTGTTCCAAACCACTTCATCTGTCCTCTTCCAGTCTGGTTACCATACACCTATGCTAGTTTTGGACAACACAAACTTTGGAGTAAGAAAAGCATAATTCTCTTTCTCCCACATGATCACTCTGTGTGTGTGTGTGTGTGTGTGTGTGTGTGTGTGTGTGTGTGTGTGTGTGTGTGTGTGTGTTGTTGCTCTCTCTCTCTCTCTCGTCCTCTCTCATGCTCTTTACCCCACACAAACCAATTTTCACAGATGAAAAATGTCAAGGGCAGACCACCTGGCTATTCCATGCCTGCTCAGAGGAAAATCTTCCCGTCTTCATCAATGAGGTGCAGTGTGCAGAGCATGTTCGGTCCCACTCACATATCACAGCCATTAGACAGGCATGTGTTGGGTTGCATCCAGGGCAGAGCCTATTGCTCCACTCACTGTAGTCTCATTCAGGGAAATCTACACCAACCTAACCAATTTTGCAGGTGCAAAAATGTGTAACAAGAAGAACTTGAAACATTATTGGACTATTCAGATGATCCACGGGTGGATTCAACCACCCGGAAAAGTCTATTTTACAAGTCCAAAATTTGCTCTGTGAATAAAGAAAATTAAGAGGTTCCAAAACTTTCCATTCAGTCACCTGTCCCAGCCTCATCGAACTACCTTTGTCATGAGTGTGCCTACATGAACCACATATTGTATATATTTTGACAAGTTAATGATCTAATAATATTGCCCCATACTTGTTGGATGCATAAGCTACTGGTCCTCACAGACTCATTTTATAGGGCTATAACTATTCTTAAACCAAGGCCACAGTTCCCCTACCCATACCGTGGTACCCATGTGAAGCTGCTGATACCTGATTAAAGCACGCTAGTTTGGTGAAAGCAGTGTGAACTGGAAATAAATCAGAATAATGGAGTGTATACTTGTGTTCAAGTAAGGCCTGTGGTAAAAAGAACTTGATATTATTTTACTCTATTTATCCCCTCTAAAAAAAAAGAAGAAAAAAACAAAACAGAACAAAATGATGTCACAAAAGTGTCCAGTTGGTGCTATTAACACATACAGTATAGCAATTCAGTGTGTGTTGTAGCAACTTAACAGAATTATTTTTTTAAAGGTAATCTTTGTACATTTTACAAGATTTCATGATCAATGGTCTTTCTGTTTTCAGATTATGAATTATTGCCATTATTGTGGTGGTAGGAGTGATTTTATACCTGTCTCCTGTGACTCATATTGCCCTATGTCAAGGTATGACTGATTATTTTGTGGTCACACATGCAGTTGATATTTATACTGACAGGCACATTAACATTTTCCTTTCCCCCCGACCACGGGTGACCTGAATAAGTTGTGAATAAAAAGAATTTCCACTTGAAAATAATGGGAAAAATAAAAGACAACTCCAGCTTGGCCAGAACTTGTGCATATTTGAATACCCGAAAGTGTGTATGTACTGTATGTGGTTTGACTTACCTTGACCCAAACGAGACCGCTGTACATGTATGATGTTCTGTGCTTGAGCCTACAGTCATGAAAAGGCCACACTGTGTTCCTACTGAATGGTTAGATCAAGAAAAAGAGCTACAGGCTGCAGAAGTCCTGATTATAAACATAACTGTTCAACCTGAGCAGCTGTTGTCCCCTCTGCCAAAATCATATATCATAAGCTGTTTTAGATGGAATTACAATGCAGCTTGTATTCTGGCACTGCTACCATTTTGCAGGCAAACCTTTTCAGATCCCCCACCCCCCCTTTGTCTCTCTGTGTAATATCATTTTAGATTAGCAGGCTGAACATGGCCCTCGCTGTAATTAATCTAATTCCATCCAGATGGCGAATGGTTTAAGTTTCATCTACTACAATGAAGAGCTATTAGCTGATGTGTTCTTTGGATCTGTTCTTTCATTTGTCCTTTGCGGTGACAGAACAAGTGCCGTTCTCATAGCTGCAGCATTAAGGACAGGCTCAGAGTCACAAGACAACTGTCCCCTACCCTGTAATTATTCAGTTTCTCTCTAGGTGTTGATGGGTACTCTTTCTATCGCTGTGTGCATTCTTTTCTTTTATTGGGTGATTAAAAGCATCCTTAATCATTGTCTTCACCCTCATTCCTGATCACATTCTTCTGTGATTGTCTCTGTCTGCATATTTGTTTCCTGTGAGTGTGCTCTGATTGTTGTTGCAATCTGGTTACACTTTCTGCCAAATGACAGCTGTAATTTCTCCTTCCTTCCTGTACAAGACTGCTGTCATCGTGTACATATGGCCCATTTTATTGCTGTAATTGTTTCTGTTTGATGCAATGATTTAAACATTAGCCATGGTACCTTGAATTATGAACTTGAACCAACTATATATTTCATATGCCCCTACCCAGAAATAGCCAATAAATAATTTAGTGGAAATAAACATGAAAAATAAATATGGAGTCAGTTTTCTTTCTTGCTTGTTTGACTGTGGAAAATGTCATTGATTCGATTGATCATTGCTGCTTTAAGCCAAGTATTCACCTCCATAAAAGCAGCTTTTTCTTTCATTTCAGATGTTTAAAGTGGTATCCTGGCAGAAATCGAACTGCTGCAGAGCTACATAACCACATGCAAAAAACCCTCTTTTTATATTCTCCAAGATCCCAGACATATTCATTAAGGCCCCAAGTTCTTGTCTGTACTCCCAGATCAAATTGTTTCAGTGCTGGATCCAACAGTCAAACGTCCCACATTTTCAGCGCATTCCCTTTGCTACTCTTGTCCATAAAATGTGAACATGTGGACACTGGTGCTGTGCAGCCAAAATATTTCAACACAAATCTGTCTCCCTCTCACTATATTGTAGTTTTCTTCCTCTCCGCTCTCACCCCTGCTGTGGTCTCACACCTCATTCCCTTCCTTTATTCCCTGTAAATGTCAAATAGATTTCTGCTGATGGATGACATGTCTGCCAGTTTGTCTCCATCACAGTTTGGAGATGATGGGAGATTGGGAGGACAGTCCTTTGAGTCAGAAAACAGGAGAGGGTGTAATTTCCTGCATCTAAAAAAGCTCTAAAAATAATCTAGGCTCACTCTTACACTCTGGAAAATGGCTGCTTGATTGAAGATATCTGAGCCAAGAAATTCTCTGATCTAGTACAGGGCCTCCCTGTGCAGCGTGGCACTAAGAGAGCCAGGTTTATGGATCATAATAACAGAGCTACTCCAAAGAAAACAAAAATATAGAATACTTAGAATATTAAGTGCATGTCTAGGATAAGCCAGGAATCACAAGTGAGAAGATATTACTTGGTGTAATTACATGGAGAAAGGCTTGGGGGGGGGGTTGATGTGCCATCTCACACGCAGATACACTAACGCACTCCGCTGTAATTAGCAGCATATCTGTGCTTGGCCCTTCCGTGCACAGGAGAGGAAGGCTGTCTGAGTGTGGAAAACGCAAAGCACTTCAAAGACAGACGACTGGCAAAGAGAGCAAGATGACTGGGGAGATAGAAAGGGAGAGGCAGCACATGAAGAGAAACAAGGGAAGAAGAATGTCTCTCTAAACTGTTCTCTGTAAGAGAGAGAGAAGGACAGACAGGAGAGGAAATGGAAGAAGGAGGGGAAATTGAACACACTGCACGCCGAAGTAAATATGTTTTTTCATTCACTTCTCCCCGCTTTTCTCTGCATCCTAGCGTTTCTTTATGCTTGTACTTTGTGAAAGCTAATGCTCCTAATTAGACGAAGCATAATTTTTTTTATCAATAAAACTGATTGAAATGATCATTGTTGTGCATGTCTCGGCTTCTGCATACCCACGTCTTCGTCGTTTTCACACACTCACACTCTTCAGCTCCTTTGATTAAGCTCAAATAAAGTATCCAACAGTTCTGGGAAGAAGTGGGCAGGCTTCTGTTCTCTGTGGCTACTTCCAAGTATCTGTGATAATACAAACCCTGTGTGCCGTTGTGCCTGCTCATGTGTGTGTTATTATGTGTCTGCACTTATTCATTCATTTGCTCCCACCCTTGTGTGTGTGTGCAACGAATTCTAAAGTCTATCTTCCAGCAGACAGTGCAGCTAGTCTTTATTATTTCATTTTTTAAAAGCCTGGAAGCTGTCAGCAGTTGTTGTTATGCATGCTTTTTATTTCATGTCCTCAGAGATAATATGTCGATGAGTATTTATTGCTGTATTCTTTGTCCCTTTTTCAGACTGACTTAATAAGGGCTTCCTACATGGTCAGAGTTGTGGCTGTCTGTGCAGGTGTACAGCAGAATGAAATATAAGATACCAGATTCCTACACCCATCCTAGGTTTCTTTCAGAATAAGTTTGATCAGAAAAAATGTGCTGACTTTTCAAACAAAGTATTCAGTATCCTTGGCTGACATACTCTGCCTTTTCCTCCGCACCAAGGAACTGTTTGTCTTTAATCAATCAAAATGTATGTTTTGATTAAGTCATTAAAACGTTAACTGTGGCACTGAAACAAGCGATGGAGGTTTATTAAGTACAAGCAAAAAAATTGTTTTGGATGTATTAAGTTCCTTCAGCAACAACACAAACCTTTCAGTTGTCGTTTATTTGCCAAATCTGTTACTTGGAGTAGAACTGGACGTATTTTGTACCAGATAATCAACCACCGGTTAAGTTTTGCTTTGGAGAACATTTGTTTTTTTTAATAAACACCCAAACCGCAGCTCTAAATATTAGCATTTCTCCACGGAAGATGACTTAACATTGGATTTATGTAGGCCTTTAGGCCTCTTTTTCTACCCCCCACCCCACCCCTGACACACACACTTTATCTGTGCTTGTCCGCTAGAGGGAGCAGTGAACACAAGTGACCTTTGGCCTCTGGTTGACCTGCTGTGCTAGAAGGTGTTTCAATCTAAAATTACCTTAATACCTCTCAACTGCAGTGAGTCACATATATAATAAAGCTGCCACAAAAGAATTATATTTGCTTAAGCAGACAGGTACACTGGCTTCAGTTTATTTTATTTTTTTTATTATAACACCTTGCAGTGTTATGAAATGTTAAATTACACTCAGTGATAGGGAAACAAGTGCTGCTGATGGAGAGTTAGCTTACTGGTGGCAGTACTGGCCCTCAGGACTCTCAGGCCATCTGCTTTACCATCTGAAGGCAGGAAACTGAGCTGGCTCTATCTTACCTTCCACTATAGACCCCACCAGTCTGTTCTGTACTTCAGCCAGAGCAAGAAATAAGCTTCCCAACAGCTTAAAATTCACTGTAAGCTACATCAAGGCACAGTTGGCGTTCAGCCTGAACCCTCACTTTCATTTATGATAACAGCCACTTTCATATGCTAAGAGTGAAAATGGTGTTACTGTCTGATAATTTAGGAAACATCCATTAGTTTGTTTATCTGGAAAATGATTACTTGCAATTTATCAGGCTTATGAAAGGCACATTATTGTAACAGTGAAAATTCCTTCTGCTAGACACCTGGCGGTCCTTGTTGCACGAATGCCACATGTCCCCAACCGCAGAAAAGACCTGCTCTCAGTCCTCATTCGGAAAAAGGCAGATTCTTCCACCCTGTAAACAAACAGCAGCTGGATAACTTGCAGGTTTGTGTTGCTGGATGTTGATGGAATAAGTGCATTTTAATCTGAGGAGAGACTTGGCTGTGAAAAGCAGATATTGAGCCAAACTTCTCATCAGAACTTTGAGAAGGCTTTTTTTTTTAATTCAGTCTCTTTCCTTTTCTTTCTCCTGACAGGCTCATTTTTCTTCTCTCAGTAGGATGGCTGCTGGTAGTGCTATCATTACACTCTACTCCATTACAGAGCACTCTATCATGGGGCTCTGTCCAACAGCTTTCATGCTTGTTGCTGTCAGTGTCACTGACGGGGCTTTGCAGTGCAAAGTCCTGAAAGCTCATAAATTCTGTATGTTTAACAAGTCAAGCTTTTGTGTCTGGTGTCCTGTGATGTGCAAATATTGTTATAGCACCATACCAGGACAGGAGCTCTATGTGTACAAAAGCGCAAAAGAGCCATGACTGTTTTCAAATCATTTCAGTTTCAGTGTCCTCTGCTCAACCAAGCATTCATTCAGGGTGGACGCAGGAATCCTAGTACTCTTAAAATCACCTATTATGTAAGAAGAACAGAGTCTTCTCTCTTTCTCTCCCTCTCCCCATCTCTCTTTCCAGGCAGAGAAGACTAATGCAGCGTCATCTGCCTCCTGGCAGGAGCCTCTCTCTTCGTTATTGGAATAAGGCCCTTTTTCCTGTCATGTTTTCACTTCACTGTAAACTGTGGAGCTGCATACAGATATATTTGTGTGTGTGTGTGTGTGTGTGTGTGTGTGTGAATAATGTACTTGCTTCCTCTCATTATAATCAATACTGCAGAGCATAATCTGGGTTAATACCAGCAGGAGAACCATCATAGATGCAGGTTTCACGGAAACTGTGTTTTGCTGTATTGAAATTATTTAAATCTGGTTTGAATCTTTTAAGTTGTTACAAAAAAAAAAGTTAGATGGAAAACAATTCATATTAATATAGTTACAATGTAACAAGATGTGTTTTGTTGGGCTGTGTTTCATAAATTGTTCCAGACACTAACTCCTATTTCTTTTGTTTATTCACATCAGCCATGTATAATTTTAGTTCTCTGATCCAGAACAAACAACACAGAAATTCAAAACAACCTAACCTGACTATTTTAAATAGATCAGTTTCTTTAGATTACACAGCTCTGCAAACAATAACTAGATTTAGCTGACATCCTCTCTGTAGAAATAATAATAAGAAAAAAGTTTAGCTGTCGCCTCCATTAGTAGCTGTAAGTTTAAGACTTCTTCAACCACAAAATGAAATCACATCATTTAATTTTAGCCATGAATATGCCCTTTTGTGAGTCCATGGCCATTGTTTAATAATCATGCATGGCAGCTCTGGTGCTTTGCCCTAAGGGAAGCTGATACTGCATTTGATCAAACAGCACTACACAAACAAAGACAGGACAAAAACAAAAGGCAGCTATTTTGGTCGTAATGGTTCAAATCAAACAGTGCTGAAAATAGATAAACATCACAGACCAAGAGACAGAAACTCTATCAAGTCGGAGAGCAACGCCAGAGTGAATGTTTAGTGAACCTCATTGATTATTCATAAATATACTCTTTATATTCCCACAGCAATATGAAATAAATCCCCTCATGCCTTAGTAATAAGTTTTATTTTGGGGACTTCTGCACGACACAGTAGCAGGCGCTAAGGTGAGAGAAACCATGGCAACAAACCAGACATATATGTATTCAAGTTCCACTAGTTCAGTAGGAAGCTGTGTGTGTGTGTGTGTGTGTGTGTGTGTGTGTGTGTGTGTGTGTGTGTGTGTGTCCTAGCAGACTGGGCTTGTCTTTGCTGTAAAACCCTCTTAAACATGCATCCATCTGTCAAAGCAGCAAGAGATGAGAGATGTGTTGATAATTTTACACACATATCTCTCACTATAGCAAAGTTCACTTAGATGTGATGAAGCTATCAACAGTAGATACATGCTGCATATCAAACTTACTATTAGCTAGTTAACAACCCTCTCTTGCAGTGCTGAGAAGTAGTACTGTAAAAAGCAATAGTTAGTTATACAACTTTGCGTTGTACAATTTGATAAAATAGTTAGTATAGTGGATCAGCTTACCTAGCAATAATGATAGCAAGCAAGCTAAGCTTATTACTCAGTCACATTAGAGTAAAAATAGGATAGCAGCTTTCTTGTGACAAAGAAAAATCAGCAGTTGCATTGAAGTGTTGGCATTCAGTGACTGACAGCAAGTAGTTGTGCAACCAACTGGTCAATCTGGGCCACCACCTTTGACTGCAAGTCGATCTCACAGCCCACTCGGCAAGAAGCAACCTGCCGGTCCCACTTGGACTGACTACAATCATTGATGGCAAGCTCAGACAGATTGGTGAAGGTTTGCAAATAACAATCAAATTTATAAACAGAAAGATTGCCAGCATGTTGCAATCAATCTGAGTCAGACTGTACAAATGGTTTTAACTCATCAGCAACACGTATCTTTGCAATAGGAGACTCAATAACTGGCTGTATTGTGTGAGTGCCTGTGTCATTTTACAGTTAAATCACTCATTCAATCTCAAACTGATATCAGACTGACTCTGTTTATTATCATTTTATCACTGTGTTGGCAGACCAAAGTTGCTTTGAAGACGACAGTTGACTTTGAGTGGTTGCAGACCTGGTCCCCATCTTCAAAGCAAACATTTCAAAGGCAACAAAAGCATTGTACACAGTTGCAATAATTTTGGTTGTGCCACAGTCTCCATCTACTGTTTTCTCTCATGTGACTGTAGCATTAGCCAGCTAACTGGATTTTACTGATGCTGCATTAACCTGGCAATGGTTATTTTGTAACATTAACCCGATACAGTAAATTTGAGAATGGCATGCAAATTTGTTCACGTTATCAATATTTTCTTGCTAAAATGAGCATTCCTGCCAGTGCAAAAGTGGCAGCTGCAGGGGCTGGCTAACTTCAGCTTGCTTCACGTCCTTTGGATTTCTGCAGCAACATTGGCCTCAGACCTTCACATGGACGTCAGTCCCCACAGATAGTGAGTCAGGGAATGTCTACAGTGTCTCTAAATAGTGTGCTTCGAATAGGAACCCACTATGAGACAATAAATTCCATGAATTTAGGATTTCCAAATGGTAATCTGTTTACAAATCCAGCTTCATGTTAAACAAAGCTCTGGACAAACTGGCCAAACATAACCACTCAATAACAATGTAAGATTCTGTGCTTCAGCAGGAAAGGACAGCTATTCTGTGTATGTGTGTCCCATTAAACAAAGTTGTGCATGTCTTTATATGGCAGTGTAGCAGTGTGCATATGAAGATCTAGGCAAGAATCTGTTGACTCATCTTTCCTCCTTCCCTCTGGCACTGGGCAGACTGAGGGACCACAGTTGTCACCACAGAGTACAGTGGGAATAGTAATATCTGGTAAGACAGTGGAAAACAAGGGAATGCAAAATACAATTTGTGGCATTTAAGTGGGAACAGGAAAAAGTGTTTGTGTCAGTCTCTATCAAAATATAGAGAGGCTATCACAACCATTGCTTGTTATTTATCATTAATGTGAGAATGACAGATTTATGCCTTCAGATTGCTTTGAGCAACAAGCATTACAGCAGTGTTTCTATGCTTTGTAACAGAGCTCAGTTCATGACAAACTCGTATAAATTGCAACATTTCTTGTCTTATTCCACTCTATTTATTCTTACAAAAATTTGCATAATGGCAGTCCCTCACGGAGCCTCTGAGTACCTCAGAGTGGAAAGGGAATTAAATTTGTTGCATGTTATTATCTTTCTCACCTCTAAATAAACTATATTGTCACTCGTAAGGGATTACACACCCAAAAACAAAATCCTCTCTATCTTTCTGTATTCTGTTTTTATCTCGCTCCCCTCCCCTGGCATCACACACCCTTCTTTCTTCCTTTGCAACCTCTGCCTCAGATAGCTCACAGAAACTGCTGATGTGTTTCCCTTGATCTGAAATTTATTACATGAAGATCTTTTTACGCCTCTAGCGTGTCATTCCATCATCCAAATGTCCTATTCAATGGTATTATAATAATATTAGCCTAGCTTGGAATTAATGCATATTTCTGTACAGATGGATTATTACTTCATATTGTCCCATTCAAACCCTTAAGTACAAAATTTTTTGCTATTGGAGATTCTACATTTTGTAACATGGATGTTTTCTATTTCTTCTGTTTGTACTTTGAAGCTAAGACATAATAGGGAACATACAAAGTTGTCAGGGGGTTTCATTTATCTGTCTGCCCCCCATTTTATGTTATTTTATTATAAGAAGAAACAAGGACTTGGATAAGCTGAATCACAGCTTCCTCCTTTCTGTAGGTCTGTCATAATTAGTCACTTCCTTTCTTGCAGTTCTCTTCATCAGCTCTTTCCTTTAACTTTTCTTTGCAGCTGTGAACGTTAGATGTTTGTTACTAAACTTGGCACAAAACTAAGGAAATTTGTGTTTGGTTGATTATTTCTTTGTTGGAACAGTGCTTCTTGGCAATAAATCTTATACTGTTGGAAGACCTGTTTATTTCACCTTAAATGGTGCCACATTTGTAAGGAAAATGCATTTGTGGTGTTGAGCAGCAGAGTTGAGTATGTGGGTTGTGCAGATCTTCTTGCAACAAAGAAAAGACCAACCAAACACAAATTTCCTTATTTTTTGTGCTAGGTTTATAATGACAATATGAAAAATGAATCTCTTCTTTGACAAGATCTTGTGCATACTAAATCCATATCAAGCTTGGAAGCCAACACTGACATCAGATGTGAGAACATCCTCTGGCTCTAAAATGGAAAGTCTCTGACTTTGATTGCTAGCACGACCAGGCCAATTTTTGAGAGGCCAAACAGGCATCAAATAAACCAATGTGTTCTTATGAAAGATTGAGGATGTGTGGCAGACGATCCACTGAAAAAGATGACCTTCTGTGCTTTATTTCATTCGACTATCCAAAATGTTGAGCGGCATTTGAGGAGATGTTTATTTGCTTTTATAGTTTCCAAGTTAATATATTTTTTGGTTTGAATGTTCTCATTTCCTGTCATGTTGGAAAAGAACAGGATCTCTCTGACTGTCTTACAGCCCAATTTTGTGTATTTGTGTATGAGAGAGATTCTCAACTTGTGGTTAAGTCAATAGGGGAAGGGTGTTTGCAATGGCATGCAGCCCAGATGTGCTGGAGATACAACATACAGTATGCATGAGCACAAATCGCACGCATTACACCCTTGTAGAGGCTGCATGGGATACACACAAAAGTGGAAAGCGAATCTGTACTGCCGCTGATGCTGTACGATGCATGTGGCACTACATAAACAAATCAGATCATTTAGACTGACTACTTTAGGAATGAAAAGCTCACGGGAAATACAGTCTGCGCCAGAAGTTTTAAGCTCTGATTTGATTGCCAAAAACAGGGCATTTCAGGACAGCACAGTCACAAATCCAACAACACACACGCACACATAAAAAGGCACAAATATAGACAAGACTTTCATGACAACTACAAGAACAAACAAATTTGTTTTACACTGAGGATTGTCAGAGATTGCAGCACTTTCATTTCTGAAAGATAAACATACTGCTTCTGCACAGTTATTCAAATTAGGATATTAATGAGTGTGTACAAAAATCCTTAGTCCTTGTGTCTGTCTACTCACATGTCATATAAAATGTAAGGGCTGGTCACTCTTCCACGGTGTAGGTGATGATTTGATTAACCTGACAAGTCAAAACCACATTAACCAAGAAACCCTGACAAAGTGTTTAATGCTACCTTAACACTGCAAGTTTAAGGACATGGGGAAGAAGGGGGGGCTGCTGTTTTCTTAAGTTCTTATTTTCCTTTTCATTGCAGTGTCCGTATCACCATCTTCAACATTTCACAGCACAGGGTCCAAATAGAAAGTGACAGTTTTGGAGTGAGGCAGAAACCAAGAATGTTTTGCTGGAATAAATATTTCATGAAATACGAAAAGTGAAAAAGGGAATATTTGTGTGTAGTGAGTGTGTGTCTATGTGCAGTGCTATGGGTCATTATGATAATTTAAGGCTGTGGCAAAGTTCTTATTTTCTGCTGAAGTGTGGATTTAGACACCCTGAAATACCAGAGTGAGATATTATATGAAGACGTCTTCTTTCATTACTTTCTCAATATGAATTGGAATGCATATGTTCAGCCATGATGGACGTTTGAACATAACAACCCTGTAATTTTCTACAGTCTGTTTATATCCGCTGGAAAACCAAAAGACCTTTCCTATCTCACTCAACATATGGCTTAGTATATTAGTACTTATGTGCCAATCTTGACATCAAATATAAATGGACACACAAGCACAAACTAGCCAACACAGCTGTGTGTAACAACATCACATCTGACCTCAGCTTCCTTTTTACTTTCTTCTTAGCCATGCAAGCAGCATAGTTTGTTTATATTAGTCTGTTAATTCAAGGCTTTTGTTCAGCATGAAATTTCTCAACAACTATCCCATGGATTGTGTGGTTGCATGGTAAAAACACTGACTGTGCATTAAGCCAATCAAAAGCAAAAACCGTACTCAATTTAAATGTGGCCATCCCCTTCAAGATCATCTCTTAAGACTTTCCAGCTAACTGTAGTTAGTCCAACTGTCAGGAATATACACTGCTTAAAAAAATTAAGGGAACACTTGATCATCATAGATGACATTGAGGCCAACATAATGTTCGCCACAGTGTCTCCAGACTCTTTCACGTCTGTCACATATGTTTAGTGTAAATGCACTCTCATCTGTGGAGAGAATGGGTTGCCTGTGGTGGACCTGCCAGTTCCAGTGTACTCTAGTGAATGCCAGTCGAACTGGGGTGTGTCAAAAAAATGAACGAGTAGCCCACTGGAAGTAGTCATTTTGTAGGGCTCTGGCAGTGCTCCACCTGTTCCTCCTTGCACAAAGGAGCAGATACCATCTCTGTGGCCTTGCCCAGCTCTTCCTGCGTAATGGTCTGTCTCCTCCACACTCTTGAGGCCATGCTGGGAGACACCGCAAACCTTTTTGAGACGGCACATATGGACCTGCCATCCTGGAGTAGCTGGACTACCTGTGCATTGGTTGTGGGTACCATCTCATGCTACCAGTAGTGACAAGAACATGAACAAAAAGCAAAACAGAGAAAAATCAACCAGGAGGGATAAGAGAGTAACAATCTCTGGCCACCACCTGGAAAACCATTCCCTTTTTGAGGGATGTTTTGTTGTTGCCTCTCCAGCACACCCATTGTCACTTTCATTTGCACCAAAGCAGGTGAAATGGATTCACAACAATTTTTGCTTCCAAACTGGATACAAGATGATTCAAGTGTTCCCCTGGTCATCACAATGAACCAGTATCTACAGTAGTGTTGTAGACACACAGATGTGTGAGTAGTACCAATTTCCAGCATGCCATTTTTCTGGTAATGCAACCATGCAGGATACAATAAATAAATAAATCTTTGTGAGTATTTAGGTTTAAAACTGTGTGACGACAGCAATCCTAAATGAAGCAATGTGATGAAGGATGCATCCCTTTGGAAACTCTAAATGAAGGAACGCTATGGAAGAACACATGATAAAAATTAAATGATTTGTGCTTGATCTAGTTTCAAATATGTTTTATGATTTGACTTTGTTTTTCAGCACCAATCAATCAGACAGTAACCTCCAAAGATAGCTTGCTGATTACATACTGCACTTGTGAAAGAAAGAAATAATTCCCGCAAGGCCATGCAGGCCATTGCCAACTCTATCTGCCAGTGTTAGAATTTGCTTTGTATTACACCTTATGGGTTAATTATCAAGGTTATCCTTAATAACCCTAATCTTTGCCAAACCCTTAACTAAATGCTTATGTTTTAATCATGCCAATGGACCATAAGCCTTTCCTTATCCTTGCCATGTCATCTTTGTGTGTAAATCTAACCAAAACCTAGCCTTGTGATGACAATTCAGAAAATGCTCACATCACTATAATGCCAAAAATATTCACTCATCACTTCAAATCATTGAATTCAGCTGCTCCAATCACTTCCATGACCACAGGGTATAAACTCAAGCACCTAGGCATGCAGACTGCTTCTACAAACATTTGTGAAAGAATGGGTCGCTCTCAGTAGCTCAGTAAATTCCAGCGTGATACGGTGATAGGATGCCACCTGTGCAACAAGTCCAGTTGTGAAATTTCCTTTACTAATAAATATTTTGCAGTCCTAAACCTTATGGAAAGTCCCAGAAGATTTAAAGCTATAACAGCTGCAACATTATATTAAACCTTATGCATTAAGAATGGGATGCCACTCAAGTTCATATTCATGCGAAGGCAGATGCCTAAACATTTTTGGCAATATAGTGTATGTTTGAGACAGTCTTTTTTAATGTTTCTTGAAGATTTTTTTTTTTTGAAAGTCATCTGTATTCTAGTGTGTTATGGGCATTACTTCCCGTTACAGAGTCAGAATTTCACTGCAATGTTTTCCACTTTCTATATGCACATATATTAAAAATGTATACTAAGAGCTGTATCAGCTGAATAACAGGGTGTTTCAGGTCAGGCATATGGTGTGGTCAGTGTGTATAATACATGTACAGATGACTGAACATAAGATATATTAGAGTTTGTCATATGGAGAATACACACGCAGATTCACAAGCATACAAAACATGTGAATGTGATATAAATAAACACAGCCCAAAGGAATCTGTGCCAGTGTGTGATTAGATACACATCTTTTCAAGCAATCTGGAGCAAGCAGTGGGATCTTGGCAGATAATATTAGTTTTTGCTTAATTCTCATTTTGTTAGAGCACTTCTGTCTTATTTTTGGATTCTCTTTCCATTCATAAGAGTTGGTTGCTGTTGGGGTCTTTCTAAATATATTGTGTGTTTGCATACCCGTGTTTGACTTAAGGGAGTTTGCCAGGAATGTAATCTAAGCCTATAAGAAGATGTTCATTTCAGCACCCTGGAGTCATAGTGTCAAACATGTAAAGGAGGGATTTTAACACAAAATAGCATAAACCAAAGTCTTCTTACTCACAGTAATTCTTTTTATCTAAACAAAAACATTTTCAGAACACAAACATATAAGCCTTTTTAATGCTGCCACAGTCATTTTTCTTGAATCTTAAGCCAACCTTTTAAATAATTCACCTCAGGTAAGACCTTGATCTGTCCATTACTGGAAGAATTTTCTATTCTTGAAAGAAAAAAAAAATGCAGGAATATAGTTCATCCAGCTGGGCTCCGATGAAATGTTTAATACGAGCATATTCTGACAGCGCATTTACAGTATGAGTCACCAGGGCACGACCGCTTTGCGCCATAACCATCCTGCTTTGAGCAGATAGGTGTATAATTTACAGTAAACAGCGCTGCCCAGATATGAAAACAGGCTCCAGTATGACTAAACAGAAGTCTCGCTGCGTGCTAACAATAAAGAAGGATTCATTATAAAAAACATTTTAGCGGAGTCACTTTGTCGCTCACTGGTGATGATCTAATATACTGTTTTTCCATCACACTGAGAGCTGGTAGGTAGTCAGAAAAAGCAGTACATTACTTCTGAAAAAGTTATGAGCAGCAGTAAAAATAAATAAATAAAAACTCCACACTGAAGAAACGGGACAGAAATGTGGGATTTGTTGGTCATCCATAGTGGGCCCAAATAGAAACACAAGCTAAGTCACTTTGCTTGAATTATTGATAATCACTGTAATAATTAACATAGCCATCAAATAATGGGGCAGAGAAAAGAGAGAAACCAACCTAAATAAACTGCTGATGTTTAAAAAACCCGCTCCGTTTGCGTTTTGAAATAGTGACCTTGAGGATTGAATCTGAAAGCAGATTATTCTGGGGAAACAGAAATTCATGTGTAATTAGCATAACCACCAGTGACCGCATCCCGCCGTGAGTCTCCACAGGAGCGCGCGCAGTCACGCACACACCCGTGCACGCGCATGCTGCTTACTGCCGGGCTGTAGTCGCGTTGTCCCAAGCAACACGCGCAAACGCTCGCCTTTTTCAGCACGGGACATATCCTGCACCCTCTCACTGCAATATGGCGACAGAGGTAAGGAATTTTTTACATTTTCTGTTAGTGTTTTATTAATAAAGCTTGAAGAATTATTCCGTACCTATCTTTGCTATTTTTCTAAGACATGCAGAACGAGAATTGCCGTCTTGTAACTGAATGTCTTGCTTTTTGTGCCTCCAATTTCTGTGCCTGATCGTGATTCGGGTGAATGTTGTTTTATTCAATCAAATCAGCCGACTGGCTCATGAGATCTGTGTGAATCTGAAGTCGGGAGAGTCGTGTAACGTTATTCTTACGTCAGGACATATTTTTCCTCTATAGCTTCAATTTCTCTTACTTTATTCAGTGTTTATAAGCTGTGACTAATATCATCTGATAAACAAGTGTTTGTTTTCCTTTCCCCTCTAACACAGATATTGCTTTCTCAGGCATTGCCTGATGAGAAACAGAAACCTATATCACTCAGACAGATCCAGTAGGCTCAAAGCGGAGGAGCCTGATGACAG
The DNA here is from genome assembly GCA_024447675.2 of Pterophyllum scalare. NCBI lineage: Eukaryota > Metazoa > Chordata > Actinopteri > Cichliformes > Cichlidae > Pterophyllum > Pterophyllum scalare. The sequence continues at coordinate 12,677 of JAMQGT020004843.1, read as the reverse complement.
TGGTAATAATGATGGAGCAGTCAGCACCATGGACAGGGACAGCCTAACCCTGTCTTTGCCTCAGTCATACTTTTAAATCAGCTTGACAAATCTTTATCCCTGCATTTTCAGCGAGCCACACACTCATGTCTCGGGTGTCACACTCCCTTCATGCCTTGCAAAAATCTAAATTATTTATTCAAGAAAATGCAGAGAGCCCATGACATAAATGTTATTGTTATGGAAGTGTCACAGGGAACAACAATCAGAAAACTGAAATGAATTCTCAAACCCCACCCATGTGTAAATTATTATATGTTTATACACCATATAAAGATATGTGGTGTGATGGCATAAAGTGGTCTCCATTCATGGGTCAGACTACACACATCCTCAGCCTTCATTTTGTCCCCAACTACATATGTATAAAGTTTTGTGACTTTACGCTGCACAGTTGTGATTCAGTTGCACTCAGTCATATAGATAGATACCTGCCTGAATACTCAAATAGCTGCCAGGCAAGCAGCACATCTTCCTCTCCCCCACTTGTGTCCTTGGTGATGTCACTGTAATGCTGAAGACACTATAATAATCATGATATCATAAGAGGAGGCAGCATATTTCAAATGGCTATACTCATACAGTAATGTGCTTGTGTTTGTATGTGTGCGTGTGTGTGTGTTCCTATGTCAATGTATTGGGACTATGTATGCATTAGCATTTAACTTGTGACTGAGTGAAGGTGTAATTCTCGCATAGTGATTCTGCAGGTAAAGGTGCAGTGGATAAGAAGCTGGCAAGATTGATGCTTCTTTTTTTCTGAGCCTGCAAGACCCTGGCAGAGTGTCCCTGATTTCCTTTGGTGGTCTGCCAGTATCCCTGTTCAAGCCCCATCAATTACACACACACACACACACACACACACACACACACACACACACACACACACACACATTATTCATGCCTGCACAGAAAACAAAATGCACACATGCACACAAACACATGGAGAGTGTGGACCTGGGATAGATTTATGTCCAAGGCCCATCAATTATCCATGGCATATTTAATGTGAACAGGCTGCTACAGTTTGTAACCATCAGTGATTTGAGTCTGAGATGAGCACCACAGTTTGCTTCTTGTCCATCTGCCTCCCACTCTGTCTCTGTTTCCCTTTCACATATTATATTAGAACTCATCCTATGACATTTATTGTTCGCTAAGTCAGCAAACAACTGCATTAAGTGTTGAGTAACAATCAGCTCATTCTGCTGAGTGTTTGTGCTGCATGTATGGTCTTTGGATCCATCAAGTCCACCTCTGCCAGAGTTTCCTCACAGACTGTCGGTTATCTATCGCTTGCGTATGACACTTTTAAGAAATAATGTGTAAAAACACTGAAATCACCACAGAGACTGGCACGGCTTCAGCTCTCTACTGAAAAAAAATGACCACCTTTTTCCTGAAAATTATTTCTTCTATAAGCTTTGGTCCCACAGTTACCATTCTGCGACCTAGGTGTCATGGCAGTTTCATAGTTTTGTCAACACTGTCTAAGCACCATTGATTTATAGACCTCCCGATAACCCAGGTTGGCAGTAAGCATGCAAAATTCTGCTCTCAGTGGTAGAGGACCACTTATATTATGAAAGGATGAAAAATGATCAAAATGCTACAAAAAACAAGAATGAAGCATCTAACGCTGGATGCATTTACTGTGCTGTAATTGTGTGTACCATTTGCAATGCATGCCCACTGGCAGCACTCACCCATGTTGTCTCTATGTGCTCCTTGAGTCGGAGTGACTTAACTAGGAAACATGTCAGAGCAATGAGGCTCACACAGATCTACAGATGCAAACTGTAAGAATTAAAGCGTGGGTTTTATTCAGGGTGTAGGACTTAAAAGATATGACAGAGAAAATGGGATATTTTCCTGTCAAGAGAGTCATTTTGCCTTTGGCTAAATATTTCTGTCTGCTCAACTAGTGGCAGAGTATGCTTATGGAATGTGAAATGCATAATTTTTTTGTTCACCATGTGTGAGTTCTTCAAGAAAATTATTCAAGATAAAATTGTAATGAACTGTGTATAAGGGAGCAGCACTATTTGTCATCTAAATTGGCAACTGGCTGTATGAGAGAGCATATTTTTCCCATATTGGCTTCTCTTCATTGGCTCCTTGTTAAATCCAGAATCTAATTTAAAATCCTTTTCCTCACATACAAGGTCTTGAATAATCCCCATTAGCCCCATTTTATCTTAAAGACCTCATAGTGCCGTATCACCCCAAAAGAGTACCTCACTCTGTACCACCCTGTCCATTTTTAAGATGAGACTTAAAACTCACTTTTTTGAGGGGCTGGATCAGGTGACCCCCACCCTCCCTTAGGCCTAGGCTGCTGGGGACTTCCCATGATGCACTGAGTTTTTCTTTTTCATTCACTTCTTTTCACCCTCTCTGTTTATATACCACACCACATTTAATCAGTATCAATCTCTGGCTCTCTTCCACAGTGTGTCTCTCCCCTCACCCCCAACCAGTCACAGCAGATGGCTGCTCCTCCCTGAGCCTGGTTCTGCTGGAGGTTTCTTCCTGTTAAAAGGGAGTTTTTCATTCCCGCTGTCACTAAGTGCTTGCTCACAGGGGTCTTCTGATTGTAGGGTCTTTACCTCAATATACAGTATATATATATCTATACCTGTATAAAGCACCTTGAGGTGACTGTTGTTGTGATTTGGAGCTAAATAAATAAAATTGAACTGAACTGAAATTGTATGAACTTTTGCAGTTTATTAAGTAATTTGTGATTTTGTTTATGTGCATCATTGCCATGCAGTAAGAATTAGCTTTTTATGAGCCTGTTACCTGGTGAGGCAAGGCCCTTGTGAAATTAATTTTCATTTTGTCTGCCTAATCAGCATGCAAGCAAAAAATGTTAAACTAAATATAATAGATGTGTGGGTTGAAGGAGAAGTCAGAGAGTGTAACACGATGCAAAGCTTCTTAACAGAGTCCTGTGTGATCAGTATGACACTTAAACACTGGTGTCTGCTGCTGCACTATATTTAGACGCAGAAATGCACCCATACCTCCTATAAAAAGAGAGTAAAAAAGGGCAGTCTACCAAGAAAAACCCATTTGTCTTCAAGGTTTAAATGTACACAGACACTTCTGTAAGTCACATCACCACCATAAGACTAAGAAAATATTTTTATGCTCAGTAGTAAAAAGTGCAAAATAGCAGGGTTTTTTAAATTTTTCAATAGTATGTAACATGTAAAAGTGTACAAGCTCCCTGGTTATTTAGACTGAAAAGTGCATATTTGATTAGGAAGATGTTCTTCAGTCTAAACTGTCATAGCTCACTGGTCAGACCTATCCACCAACATCCTATTGGTCCAGTTGCTCTTTCTTCTTCTTTTGGCTGCTTCCTATAAAACTTAAGCATTAAAGATCATCTGCCTCCATCTCACTCTATCTCTCACATCCTCTTCTGTCACATCAACCCTCTGCATGTCCTCCTTCACTACATCCATGAATCTTCTTTGTGGTCTTCCTCATTTCCTCCTTCCAGGTAGCTTTGTCTCAACATCACTACCATTTGTAAACCTTCCTTTTCACTCTTGCTGCTGTCCTTTTGTCACATAGCACCTGATCCTCACCCTGACACTCATTTTCCTCCACAGAACTGTGTATTCAAATGGAATACAGTGGTCTGGTAAATGCAGATTTTTACAAAGTTTTTGAGAAGAACACAGGCACAAACCAAAACAATGGAGGCAAATGAGGTTCTGATAGATATATAAAGATTCAGAAAAGTTAAATATGTAGCCTCTCATCGGTCATTTAGTCATTTTTCAAGTGTTTCTCCAGTTTTAATCTCTTTAGTGGGATGAAGGATGAGATGGAATACTGTGAGATCTCATGTTTGGGCAAATAGGAGGAAGGGAGACTCCTGCCGTTCTTGTTTATTGCAAGTAGTAGTAGTAGTATATGTAGTACAAAAAATGTAAGGCAGAGGTCAGCTGGTCAGCACTAGACCAACTGTCCTGCTGGCCTGGATGTGATAGTGTAAGGCACGCCAGCGAGGGTCACTCAGATGACTCGTGACTGGACTGCTCTCAAAGGCCTTGTCAGCAAAAAGCTTGGCGTCAGTCCTGGTATTCTGTACAAGTGTTTAGGTCTTTGCAGCAATCAAAATCCAAAGCTCCTATTATTTGATTCCTTTTATCCACTTTTTAAAGTCATACTTTCTGTTTTTCTCTTCTTGCATCTTTTCCTTTCTGATTCACCACTCAATTATTTTCCTCTGTATTTTTGTTCCATCTGTATATTTTCATATCTACTCTGTTCCTTACTTCTTTTCGACCTTCTTTCCCTAGCCCCTTTTTCATAATGATTTTCTTTTCCATTCTTTCCCCTTTCAATCCACACAACTGGACATGCATAGGTTTTCACCTGGAAGTGAAAAGTAACCCTTATTTCATATATTTGATTTATTTGTTTTATCTTCTTTTCATATGTGTTCAACTGCATTTAATCTACTCAGTTAAAAAAAAATCATATCTATATATACAATTTTTCTTGATCGCTTTGGTTTAATTCTCACATCAGGATCATCATCCTCCCCACCCTTAATTAACTTTTCAAAACCGTTAAGGCGCTTTTCATAACACAGACTCACCTGTGCAAACAACACTAAAAAAATCAAAAGCTTTTTCACATATGTCAAAACGTATAAAAACATGCAAAGTCAGTCAATCACTTCGACTCTGTGATCAATGAATAAAAACACTTTCACCACCATTTTAAGACTTAGACATCAAATGTTTTTTTAAATCAAAACCTCACTGACTTTGGAAAGAGAACTGCAATAATGTAAGCCTGATGTAGAGTAAAAAGTGTTCAGGCATAAAAATGAAATGTGAAGGTTTTATTTGAAACTTTACATAATTGCTGAAATTTAGAAAAGCAAAAATGATACTCTTAAAAGTAGATGCATCAGAAAACAGACAAAGACAATATATCCAATCTGAGAACATATATAAAGTCCAGTAAAGTCATGCTACATGCATTCAACATCCTCTTTATTAGGTATGCCTATTCAACTGCTTGTTATTGCAAATATCTAACCAGCCAATCACATGTCAGCAACTGAGAGCATTTAGGCATGTAGACATCTTCAAGACAACAGGCTGAAGTTCATACCTTGTTGATGTCAGAGTCCAGAGGAGAATAGTTTGATTATTTCAAGCTGATAGGAAGGTAATAAGTCAACCACAACAAGGTATGCAGAAGAGCACCTATGAATGACCACACTGGGTGCCACTCCTCTCAGCTAAGAACAGGAAACTGAAGCTACAATTTGCACATACTCACCAAAATTGAACAATAGATGACTGGAAAAATTCTGTACACCTCTGGGATGTGGTTAAAGGGGAAATTTGGATGTGCAGCTCACAAATCCTTAGCAACTGTGTGATGCTGTCAGGTCAATGTGGAGCAAAATCTCTGTGGAATGTTGCCAGCACCTTGTTGAATCTATGCCACAAAGAATTAAGGCAGTTCTGAAGTTAAAAGGGGGGTCCAACCTTGTACTAGCATGATGTACCTAATAAAGTGGTCAAGTGAGCAATCTAGAGTTCTGACTGACAAAAGTACAAACTGTTTTGATGAGTTGTGAGAATCAGATGAGAAGCGCATCAAGGTAACAAATACCTTTAGTAGTGAAGTATGCATAGAAATAATAGCAGTGTGTACAAATAGAATGAGAAAGGCTAATGTGTGTGGAGATATGCATTACTGATTTGAGAACTGCATTAAGAGTAGTGAGAATCACTTTTCTGATGTGAAAATTGCTCCAAAGCAATCGAGAAAAAACTGTAATAGCGCATTTTTGCTTGTGTTCTTGCTACTTGCATTTTTTGCATCAGTGCACCGCATCACATAGGTTACTTACACATATTTACAGTGCATACTGCAGCATTCATCTCCACACATTCATAAAAGAAGAACCTGTGTAATGCTAATGAACCTCTCTTGTGACCAGCTGATTCTGACTTGGATAAATGATGCTCAGCTCTGTGCTGAAACTGTAAATTGCTTCTATTAATAGAATGACGTGTTGTTCATCGTGATGGCCTGAAGATAACACAAGAAAGAGTACGGGCTCTATTTTAGAGAGACAAGGAAAGCAGAAAAAAAAAGATATTAAAAGCTCTGGTTGTGAGATGGCTGTGGCTGTTAGCAGACTAAAATAGCAGCTTGGTTGCTATTCCTGCTTGTGAGTAATACACCATATATAGAAATGAAAGGCTGGTACTGTATGTCTGCCTACAATCCTGCTTCCAAAAAGATGCAATGTTTTTAGTCATTTAAACTCTATTATTTATTGAAAAAAGTAGCATAAGAGAAGATATCTTGCTTGATATAATATTTCAGCTGCTCAACAGTTTGTTGGCTTAGTTGCTGTATTTTTTGTTTGTTTGTTTGTTTGTTTTATGATGCAACAAATGTTCATTGTGTGGCAGGTCTGAACTGGAGCACGGAGACATCCTGATGTAATATCAGGAGAATGTGCTTCAGCATCGTCTTGCTGAAGGCCTTCCCTGAGACAGAACTTGTCCAGAAAGGCAGCATCTGTTACTCCAAAATATGTACATATTATTTAGCGCCGATGGTGTGCGCAGATGTGCAAGTTATCGCAGCCAGTGTGAACTAATGCACCATAACATCATTAATGCTGGCTTTTGAAGTGTGCACTGATAACAAGCTGGAGGGTCCTTTCTTTCTTAACTCTGAGGATTCACCTTCATTTATTGTAAATTATTTAAGGCTTAGAGAAGGCAGCAGTGTTTCCTGGATATTGCTCATAGAGTTCTTGGTTACATGAGTTTTACTTGAATTTGTGGAGCCACTGGCATGCTTCTCAAAAGTTTTCATGGGCCAATACTTTGGTTATTAATACAGAGTTGTGTTTTAATTACATGTAGTTCTATATGTAGCTAATCAATGTTGTCTGTGAGATTTTGCTAGAATCCCTGAGTCTTAATGATATTAATGACATTGTAGACAATAAATGATGAAATCCCCAAATTCTTTGCAGTTTTACACTGAAGAATGCTATTGTTTAATTGTTTAACTGCACTATATCGCCAAAGTATTCAGTCATCCATCCCAATCATTTCATTCAGGTGTTCCAATCACTTCCATGACTGCAGATGTATAAAATTAAGCACCTAAGCATGCAGACTGCTTCTACAAACATTTGTGAAAGAATGGGTTGCTCTCAGGAGCTCAGTGAATTTCAGTATGGTACCTTGATAGGATGCCACCTCTGGCAAAGGTTCTTGGGATAAAACATCTTTTCAGTCTTTTGCGGCCACATTTAAATTTTTGTGAACATTTAAAAATAATTCACAAATTGAAATCAAATCATGCATGTACAAGTATGTACTTGGATAATCTACAGTACCAGTCAAAGGTTCGGACACACTCACCCATTCACATGAATGGGTGAGTGTGTACAGCAGCACTGCTGTAGCTGTAACTTAAGCAACAAAACACATTTTGAAGAAAAAGGTTAACAGCTGCACAAATGTTTACCATATCACATGAACCATAGTGTTTATATAAAATGATTTTGGGTTCTGTCTGAAATGAACACAACCTCATATTTCTCACTTTATTTTTTCACCTCCTCCCTTCCTACCCCTCTTCCTTCATACTTTTACTTTATCTCTAATTACCATCCTCTTGAGGACAGTAATTTAGAGCAGCAGGGGAAAAGTTTACACTGGCCCACTTGCTTGCTGCTGTATGCTTTTAATGGGAATGACTGGGTGTAAAACATATTGCTCACCACCAAAGTGTTGTAATGAATAGTCTTTCAGTGTTATTATTTCAGTTTGGCCTATTGATGATGGAAGATACCAGCAAGAGTGCCAACTACTGTAAGCCTAAAATGTTGGTGCAGTAGCATGTCAACAATTCTTGAGATTTGTTTTGGGGTTTATTTGCATTTCTGTACACTGCATGGTTAATCTACATTCCTACCCTCACCTATGGCCACTGGCTGTGGGTAGAGACTGAAAGCACGAGATCATGGACTCAAGCAACAAAAATGAGCTTGCTCCAAAGGGTGTCTGTGTTCAACCTTAGAGACAGGGTGGGGGGTTTGATAATTTGGAAGCCACTACTCAACCACACTGAACCCAGTCCAAGCGTCTGACATGGATGCCTCTAGTGTGTCTCCTAAGTGAGGTGTTCCAGACATGTCCTACAGGCAGGAGGCCTGGGGTAGGCCCAGGATATGGAGCTCTCTATGGCGATATAATGTCCATACATGAGCGTAAATGTATTCTTGACCACAGAATTCATTTGCCTGTTTTTTTCTTTTCCTTTGTAACTTCTTAGTTCCACAACCTTCAGGAGCTCCGACAAAGTCCATCACTGGTAACCAAGGTGTTTATACAGAGAGACTACAGTGAAGGGACTGTGTGCCGATTCCAGACCAAGTTCCCCTCAGATCTTGACAACAGGGTGAGCACAAATGCACACTAACAAACATATCTAGACAAATGTCTACACACACACACACACACACACACACACACACATATATATACAAGTGATGCATATTGTACTTTAGACTTGTGCATGGACTTAAACTTGCTTTCTAAACCAGAAAACCTCTCATTCCTGCAATGTTGAGCCTCACAATTATAAAGTAAATGTTTAAAATGCATATGTTAGGCATAATAACAAAGTACAAGATGCACCACCTACTTCATCCACAAATGCATGCAAACTTTTGCAGTAAGTGATGTATAATGTTTCTGCGCTTCTAACATCTCCTGAATGTATGCATAGGTGAACTGTCTGTGGGTGAAGCAAAAGCAGACATCACAGAGCCTTTAGTTCAACACTGTGCACTCTGAGAGACTGTGTTATTCATTTAAAAAGCAACTTTAGTCCTTTTACTTTCCTTTAATTAGTGAATGGTGTTAGGAGTGTTTCTGTATATTTATCTAGTAATTAACATATAAAGCAGGCAATCCACACACAAAGAGCAAAGCGGAAAAAGAGTAAAAGCCAATGTAAAGGGACCATTTTTGTCATCAATGTACTGCAAATCTTCTCTGTCAGATGGAGAGAAAAAAATATAGCTTGCTGTCATAGTTCTGAGTAATCTTTCATCAGGTTTTCCATATTCAGCAAATAAGGTGTTTTTTTCTAAATTCCTTGACAAAAGAGAAGTATTTTAGTTTGAGCAGAAAGCAGCCAGTCCATTTGGCAGGCTGTTTTCAAACTGAGCAGCTTTCTCCTGCAGTTATGCCAGAACACATTTCACTTGCGCCGTCCTTGTGATGTGTGCATGCCTTTCATATTCCAACCTGGATGTTTGTTTTCATTTGTAAGTAGATTGAGCGAACTTTACTTGAGGAGACGGTGAAGACCCTCAACTCTTATTATGCTGAGGCAGAAAAAATCGGAGGTCAGTCATACCTGGAAGGATGTCTGGCTTGTGCAACAGCTTACATCATCTTCCTCTGCATGGAAACACGATATGAAAAGGTAAATGTAGGTCTGTGTACACCTACATGCACACAACAATGTTACTTTTTGGTCAGACATACTGCATATTTGCCAGACTATTATTTTCTCTGGTGTTATTAATTTAAATTAAAAAAAACAATTATTGCCCCAGATTTTGAATTTTTTACAGCATATGAAAGTTTACTTTTTATCAATCTTAGTATTAGTTATCGTTAGTCTTTTACATATAAAAATACAATCATCATTCCAATAACACAGTCTTTAAGACCTGCTGTGAATAAAACAGCAGTCCTGGAAAAACACACCATTTGCACAGCAGACCTTTACTGTAAATACAACCATTCATCCAGTCTGCTGCACACTTGGATTTTTTTTTTTCTTTTTGCTGGAGATCTGAGTAAGTGTAGTGCTGAATATGAAGTTGTTTGGTTCAGCGGTTGTTATATTTGCCTTGAGTCCAAACAAGAAGACCATCTTCAGAAAAGGCAAAGCAAGTGGCTAATACAAGTCCAGTTTCCCTTTCCTTGGCAGCATGAGTTTTGTCTGGGAGCTCTGGCTTCTCCTGCCTCCTAAAAACATGCTAGATTAAGGCTACCTAACTGGGACTGGGACTGGGATAAAAAAGCTAAAGCAATATTTAAACTCAAAACTAAATTTAAGCAACTTTCTGACTGTGCCTTTGCTAACCACTCAGCCACTATGCTAAGCAAAACAAATTGAAAGGCTCCTCTTAATGTGTAGTAATGACCTCAACTTACAGATGGCTTTTTTTCTGCTGTGTATATCAATTTTCATTGAATTCAGCTTTCTCCCACCTTGTGTGTTCTAAAGAACTCTGCGTCATTAAGATGAGAACATACAGTTATTTAGATTCTCAGACAAAGAACAGCATACTCAAAAAACAGGAGATGCAATCTTATTCTCTCTGGCACAAAGTTCCCCTCAGCTGTATGCCCACCAGAGTTTGAAACTCACTCTGAGGGCCACACAAGTGTGCCGCTGGATAAGGCATGGCACGCCAGCTGACACTTACCTTGAGTGCAACCAAGATGCCCATCTTGACAAAGGGCAGGTGCTCAAAGCTCCGCATGGCTGTGTAGCTGCTTGTTAGTCACTGAGATGGAACAGGAACACACGCACACATAACACAATCACATGCGCAGACACAGTGAGCATGATTAATCCTCTTGTGATTTTGTGTGTACCTGCCGCAGTTTTAGATGGGACAGGAGTTACATAAAGTTTCAGCATTCCTCTCTGTTCTGATCTCTGTCACCCACAGCATTCATCTCCCTTGTCTTGTTGCATTTTGTAAACATTTCTTTATCAAAGCATTACAGAGGCACTAGAAGCTTGACCAAGAAGTACAAAAAGACTTATTGGTGTGTTGAAGCCATGCAGAAACGGCCTAGTCTGAGGCGCTTTTCATCTCCCTGACAGCTGGGTGATGCTCCATTAAGATGCTGAGATTCTATCAGCTTCTCAGGAGAGTTGTTTATTTATTTGCTTAACTCAGCCATCTTGGCTGAACGACATCGTGACTGATGATGATAAAGTACACCCACCCAAGTTGACGCTGTGTGTACGTCCCACAAAACAGCGTTCGTAGATCAGGGTGCAGATTCACTGGAGTCCCTTGATGCTTACATCTCAAACCATCAAAGGACACTGATTGCTCCGAGCATGTCGGAACAGATACGTGTGCACACAAGCATTCATTAGACTTCCCTCACACACATTTTGTGCCCTCCATCTCCTATTTTACTCCTTGTGTTATTGACAAGAATGTAGTTGAACATACAGTATGGGATTCTAAAGACATGTGTACACAAACATAAAATCCTTTATATTGCATTTGGTACCGTAAGCAGGGGATTGTGTGTATGCTGTCACAAACACAAAGCTTTTCCCAGAAGGGCTGTCACACACATGCCAGTACAACAGAGGCACAGCTTGGATACTTGACTGTCATATTGTTACGCTGAAGAGGATTGAGCTGCCCTGAGAGCTCGCTAACAAGTGAAAAGATTGGCCTTTTCCCCGGGCCACAGTAAACTGATTAGTCAGGGCTCCTCTGTGTGTCTCTCTGCCTCTTCACTGCGACGTTTGATTCTGTTTGACTTTGTAACAACAGAATCGGTTTAAGTTACATTAAGAAATGTGTGGATATGTCATTGTTATAAATGAAATATTGATCGCTTTGTGCTTCATGATACTTCACATGAATCTCACTAATTTTAAGAACAGCGGCGCAAACCAATGCCTTTCGATGGCTTCAGTTCAATTTCTTTTCGCTGAGAAATGCAATGTCTTAATGTTTTCCAGACATTTCGTTGCAGAAGTATCTTGCTCTTTTTCCAGTGGGAGACAAAAAGTATTCTTCTGTTGTTTAGTCTCTACTACCAAGAGTCACTGTATAAGCAGCTGGGCCTGCAGCTGTAACAGGCCTTTGACATACTAGAGGAGCACTGCTCAGTGTGTTGCTCAGTCTGTGTGGGTTTAATCGCCCTAGGCTGAGTGCTACAGTGACCTTTAGTTAACTCACAAAAAAAGGATGTAAATTTGTCATGTTCAATAAAACCATTTTCACATATGCACTGCAGCCTGGAAACTTTTTTGTCATTACACAGCAGAACTGTACTTAAGAATGCAAATGTCCAAATCAGCAGCGCTGGACAATCTGTACCGTGCCAAATAGGATAAACATCTGTGTAATGACCTTGTTAAAATAGAGCAGGTAGTTGTTGGAAGGATTTACAACAAATGCTTGTCATGTGTCATGCTCAGAAATGAGGAATACACTAAAATCTCTAGACATTTATAAAGAATTTAAAATAAACTCTCTTTAATAGAGTTATATATGTGAGTTTTTTTGTTTGTTTTTTTTTTTAAATATATACACAGTGCTAAATACCACACCTTTTGGAAGTGGCAGCAACTCTGTAGGTGTACATGAGGCCCAGAGAAAGGTGGCCCTACCATTGGAGCTGGCCAACATGATACTGGCAGAGCTTTGGACAAGCATGGCATACCAGCATAATTTGTTCCCATGGAGGCACAGCTGAGGCTGACTAAGCAATTCTAATCAGCCCACTTTCACTAATAGCTGTCAGCAATACCTAACTGAACCAAGTAACAGA